>OOFC01023513.1:1914-24440 GCA_900323345.1 Pseudochromis fuscus | reverse complement strand
AGTAATGTGTTACGGCCACCCATACAGGCTCGTTGTGGGACGACCGAAACATATAAATGGGACGCCACACAGAAATAAGTGCTCAAAAGGATGTTTTTATTTAATGATTTTAAAGCAATGATTTTAAAGCACCCAAAAGAACAAAGGAGACTGGAGACCCCGGCCAAAATAAACAAAACGGGGGAAACGCCAAGCCAACCCACAATGGGCCGTCTACCTGGCACCTCCCACCGAAACTAAACCTATAACTCAAAATACCTACCACCCAAAGAAACAAAAAGGCGAAAACAGGACCACCGGTGATCTCCAGCCCAAACTAACAAAACAAACTAAAATAACAAATACCCCAACAATCTAAAACATGTTAAGGGAAAGAAAAACACCACACAACTCAAAACCCCCGTAAAGGGGACCAGGGAAGCAAACACCGCGTGTGTCATCCAGCGTACCAGACCCTCCTCTGAGGAAGCCACGCTCTGGCCTTTTAAACCTCCTCCACCTGCACAACAAGTGATTCCAGGTGCGCAGGGGAGGAAGAGGAGGAGCCGAAAGGAGGGAGAGGGAGAGGCAGCGACACATAACAACAAGAAATATCTAACACCGGCTTCACTAGGGGGAACTCTTTCTGCAATAGAGAGGGCTGTATTAAGGTCTGCACGCTGCCTGTGTCAATGCAGGCTGGTTGGGCTGGTTTACCATTAATTTTAACTTCAGCAACCTGCTGTTTTCCTATTGGACAATTCTGACTTTGACACGGTGGAGGAACAGTACAAACATAAGCAACTTTAGTTTTCCTCACTAGACATTCTGGTTTAATATGCCCATCTTGACCACAGAAAAAACAAACTGGTTTAACAGCAGATTTTTTTCATTACAGGAATCTCAGTTTTCTCTGCAGGCGTCCCTGACTCTACCTCTCTCTGCATGTTTCTCATATTTTTAATAGCATTTTTTAATGTTCATTACAATGGACGCCATGACACGATGGGTGTAAAATGTCATTAAAACTTAAAACCAGTAAGGCTGATTTTTTCCACATAGTAATCAATCAGGTATGACCTAAACATCTGGAACTGGATGTTTCCATGTGTTTGAGTCTGTGTACAGTTGTGAACATGCACATGAACTTGATAGGTGAATCACAGCATGGGGAGGGAACAGCAGTGAGGTCATCACTAGGAAAACCTGGAGCCTGCAAGAAGAGAGAGAAATAATGTAATCTGAACATCCACAAAAACACAATAGATGTATGATTTTTGTAGATGTATGTTGTTTTTATAGTGGGCTAATGAACCAATAACTTGTTAACTTGTACTGGAACTGGAACCTGAACTTGAGAAGACATCAGCTTGTGGATGTTTCATGTATTCTTATTTTCAATGAGCAGCCTTGAGGCAGTTTCATTGTGGCACAAAACACAAGTGGAAGTTGCACTTGCCACAAATATGTGTGTTTTACCTGTACAGTTTGACATCTTGCATCTGGTAGCCTCTTTCTTTTCATCATGATTTGACATGTGGTCCACCATGTCAGACTGCACTTCAGGTAGAGAGAGGCCTTACATCCTGGACTGGTCTGCGAACTGGTCTCTGGGGGACATGCTCTGTACTGGAGGCAAACAGGGTCTTCCACATTTTGCTGCCACAGTTTTATGGACAGTCACCAGAGACTGGGCCACATTTTGAAATGGAGGAGGTCCTGGATGTCTTTGGTGTTGATATTGGCTCATCTTGGCATCCAACCTGTACTCCAACCAACTGTTGACCACAGCCATGTCAAAAGCATGTGTTATCATTCTCAGGGTCCACTTTTTTGACCAAATATCTGTATGGTACAGACTGACAAGTTGATCAAGCAGGTCAATGCCACCCATTGCTTCATTGTACAGCTTAACCACGTCTGGACGGGACACCATCACAAATTGGTCCTTCTTTTTGTCCCAACACTGCACTTCATCCATTCTGCCAATACCAACAAAATTGGAGGCCATGACAACTGGTGTGTTGTGATACCATTTGACCAGCACCACCTTACGATCACAGTTTACAACTTCATCACTGCTTCCTCGAGGCTTTTTGGCCATCTCTTTGTCAGACTCAGCCTCACAACTTGTGGTTGGCCTTAGTGATTCATTGGCTAAGATGGCACACCACTCCAGCTCCAAGCCCCAGCTGCTTCCTGTGCTGTTGTGATAGCTCCATTGTAGTGCCTTGGTGCAGCAGGAAGTTGTAGGCCATGCCACTTTTCCCACACAGGAAGTATATCTTCATCCGCCATGGGTGTGACTTGCCTTTGATGAATTGCTTAATAAGATCAGATGCTTGATTAGAAGTCCACTGTATTGTCAGTGGATCCCACCACATCCACCTCAGTCTCCGACATTGTCCTCCATTGACTGTTGAGAAAAATGTATGCATGAATTATCAGCAAAAATGTGATCAGCTCATTTTGACTTTTGGTATCCTTTCATAGTTAATTTGATTGGATGTTCTCTTTATGAAATACTGATGTTCATGAGTGATACTAAAAATCACTTCAAGACACTGGTAGTTCCTTCAAAATGAAATGGAAGCTAAAGCAACTGATGTGTGCCTTTAGCCTTGTGAAGCCCATTGAGTGAAGTTGTAGTCCATAGGGCCCAGTCTTCACTTTAAGGTGGCTTACAGTCAGCAGAGTCAATAATGACCAGTTCAGGAATTGCAGTGTCCTGCCAGAGAGCAAGCCTCAGCCTTTGATTGTTCTGTAAAATCAACATGTCTTGCTCCCCTTGTATCTCACTTTGTCTGTTTTTGTCACATTCCTCTTATTTTACTCAATGTTTGTAACTTTCTGACTCCCTCTTGTAATCATATTTTTTTCTCTCTATGCCCCAGTCATGCTTTGTTAAATGTGTCTGTTTGTGTGTCTGTCTTTCTCTGCATGCATCCCTCAGGTTCATGCTGTCTCAATGTTAGTCTGCGATTTTCTAGCAAAATGTCTGTCTCAGACCTTTTCTTTCTGTCAGTCCTTCCTCCTCCATCTCTGTTTGTTGTCGTCCTCTCAACCCTTCACCTTGTCTGCATCAGTCCATCTCTCTCATCACTTACCTTTTATCTCTTCTTCCCTTTTCTTTTGCTCCTCCCTATTTGTCCCATTCCCTATTTTTCTGTGACGCCCAGTAAATTAATCTGTCCCTGCCTGTTTCTGTCCTACTACATCTTTTTTTGTCTTATCTGTCCCTAACACACATTGTTATATCAATTTTCTTCACTTTTCAGTGATGAAAATTTCTTTGTAGAGCATCCTCTCTGTGTCATGTGACCACCTCCTCATGCATTGTTACCGTTTATATGGTTTGTCTCTCCGTACCACTCTTTGGTCCTACATCTTTTTCACTTCTTTATTTATCTTAATCAAGGTCCATCCATCTCTTAGTGTTTTTTGTCTCCTTCAGTGTCCCTCTCATGTGTTGAAGATTGTCACCTTCTCTTGATATAAGCCTATACTTGACAATTTTTCTCAGATTTCTCTCTGTTAGTGTCTGTCCATCATTGTCTCTGTCTTTGATAATCCCTTGCTGTTTCCCCTTTCTAGTCCTACTGTCTATTTCCACACCCTCTGCTTACTGACTTCTCTAATGACTTTTTATTTGTCTCTCAGTGTTTTCTGTCCCACCCTGTCTTCTATCCTGTCTCTCTGGTTTTCTTTATTTCTCTTTATGGCTGACTCAGTATTTAGCTCTTGCTCTCATTTTGACTTTGTAAAGCAAGGCACGTATCCCTCTCTCTGTTGTGTGTTTCTGTGTGTGTATTTCAGTGTGTGCATATGTTTGTGTACAGCACTACTGAAGAGCATAAGAAAACTCACCTCGACCACCCTGTCAGTGATGGAGATTAGCCCGGTGGCATTTTCACAATCAGTGAAGTTGTACTCAGGGAGAGAGGTCAGGCTTAAAAGTGCAACTGCTGCCTCTTCAAGGTCTTGTGACACTTCCAGCTTCAGACTTGGAAAGAAAACTGTTGCTCTCATCACACCAATGGTATATGGTGGGGAATAGCCCAGCAACTGGTATCCCTTTATAGTGTAGCACCCTCCTACTGAAGGTTTGAATGACAATATTTAGCTTTACAGCTTGAGAAAATCCCACCTTATGGTTATGGGTTGGTTTTCCAGCAACATCGCCTGGACTGAATAAGTTTAGAGAGAGCCAAATCTGCATTCACACACAGTTTCTTCAGGAAATGCATTTTCTAGTTCCTCTTCTTCTGACGTCTTCATTAAGTTTTTCGTGATCTTACTACTTCCCATAGACTGTCTATAAAAATGGACGATGCAAGTGGGGCTCAAAAATGAAGCCCATGTGGAAGTGCAAAAAGTTGCAATACACCCGTCGGCCACTGGAGGCTGGCTCCAAAATAATCCAATTGATTTCAATTCAAAAATCATCATTTTCAATCATCAAATACTCACTCAATATTGTTTTTTCACAAGTCATTACAGTGTCATTGATTAAAATTAATTTTCTCTTGTTAGTGATCCTGTGGTCCATGTGAAAATAAATTCTTTATTAAGAATGGCCAGTTGATGCCATGACAACAGGCACCCACTAGGTCAGTGCTATTTCATCAAGTCTTGGTACAATCATTTCTGATGACCCTTTAGGTTTTCTGCTCAGAATGTTGTCAGCAATGAAGTGGTACTCTTTGGGGTTCAATTCTGTTGAATTGTTTCTGTAGCAGGAAAGCATCTTTCTTGAAGAGCACCCAGGAGACTGATGCTGGTAAAACACCCATCAAAGTGGACTAGTCACACTCTGGGAAGTGTCTCAGTCAAATACAGGACTGCATTTCCACCTCTTCACATCTGTTGGACTTCCCAACAGATATAGGTTTCTCTCTCCCATGTAGGTTTCAAGATTAGGTGCTACACCATCTGGACTTGCAAGAACAAACATCTTTAATCCTGTTGGATCAGGCTTTCCCAGCACAAACTGATGAACTGGACAATGACCAGCAAGTGGAACAATCTATCCATCATTACAGACCTTTGTTGGCTTAGGTAGGTCAAGGCAATCTCGGAGGACTGTCTGGTCCAACTTTCCACAGGGGATCCTTTTCTTTTTGTCTTCTGTCACATCCAGATCATTGAGCCCCTTCAGTCAATACCTGATCTTATAGAAACAATCACGTGTCATGGAATCAGCTACAACTGGAACTCTTTCTTTGGTATCCCAATACATTTTATAAACCTGTCTCTGAATTGTAATGTGTCCCCTTGAAACAGAGTCACAAGGGGTAGGGGTTGAAATATCCCCCTATGAAATGGGGCAACCCTGTTAAATCATCAGGGTATAACAGGACACATGAATGTTACGTTAAAACGATGCTAACGGGAATAGCCAGAAGAGACACATCTACAACTTGCACATTCTTTGCTATGTTTGTCATAAACAAGTGGTCTATGAACAGCATTAAACTGATGATGGGAAATCTCTTATATCCCTCCTTATGTATTGTGCTCCTGGAAAACCTCAGTTTCAAGGGCCAGGCAGCCCCACCCCTTGGCCCTCAACCTTCGACTAATCAAGAATGGGACACCGCTAGCCCTTTACGTGAACACCCAAATCTGAGGGGTAGGGCTAAGGGCTAAGAAATCTGCCCTTAGCCGACTGGGATTTGTCCATGGAGTACAGGCTTCACATCAGCAACAGTAAGACTGGTGATACACTTATGCAGGAACTGGCCCCTGATTACTTCGGTGAACACTATGAATGACCGCCAACACCTGGGAGTTCACCTCAACAATAAAATGGACAGGACTACAAATATAGATGTCCTGTATAACAAGGGTCAAGGCTGTCCCTGTCTGCTGAGGAGACTGAGGTCCTTTGGAGTGTGCAGGACACAGTTAAGGACTTTTTTTGACTCAGTAACAGCATCTCCTCAGTTCTTTGGTGTGGTCTGCTGGGGCTGTGGCAGCACTGAGCAGGACAGGACGAGACTTAATAGACTGATCAGGAGGCCAGCTCTGTCCTGGACTGCTTTCTGGAATCTGTGGAGCGAGTGGGTGTGACATCCATCATGAACAACACTGTCCACCCCCTGCATCAGACTGGAGCAGCTCCTGTGGCTGGGTTATGTTGATGTGGTAGGCTAAACTTGAGCTCCTTCAGTGGTGGGCAGACTGCTGCATCCACAGTGCAAGATGGGATGTGACCTCAGTTTCCTCATCCCAATAGCTGTCAGATTGTTCAGTACTAGCTTACCATAACTGTACGTATGTGTTTATAACTAATTTCACTCAATAACTAACTGTACTGCCCTGTAACTATATATCTATTAGTAAATGATATACATAGGGGTTTTTTTTGTTTTGTTTTTTTGACTTTTTTTGTGTGTGTGTATATATATCACAACATGGTCTAACTGTACCCTGTGGTCTGTGTATGTTCGTAAAAGTGAATTTAGTGGCTGTGTCTTTAAGAAAGCAGCTGTTTGCTATGCAGCAGTGTTACAGGGCTGCAGTGTGTTTCAGTCAGCAGCAGCCTGGTCGAGGAGTCCTCACAGGGCATTTTAAACTTATTGACTGTCTGGTTAAGGACGGTCACATTTGTTTTTCTCTCTTCCCCTCATTGATCCCAGAAGGGCACACACAAATCTACTTTTCATTCAGAGCAGAAACAGCGGACGAACAACATTTGATTTGTTTGTTTTATTTTTTCTTCTCTTCTCTTTCTTTCTTTTTTCGTTTCCTTGCAGCTGTTCTGTTCAAATGAGGACACAGCACTTCCCCGGGTCTGCTGGGTAACTGAAGGCCATGGCTAACACTGCTGCTGTTTGTGGATTCACGCTCTTCTCTGCAGAGGCCTGACTGCACATCCAGCTGCTGCCACGCTGCATCTCCAGCTCACCCTCTCTCTCCCTGCTCGACTTCTTGTTCTTCACCCCCTCTGTCCGGCTTTACTTTGCCAGCCCTTGAGTGAAGGTAAAGAGATACATCGGAGATTTGCAGCCACAAAAAGTCAGGAGAGGCTGATAAATAGAAGTGAAGAGACACTCCAGTGTGATTTAGAGGGGTGTTATCCTGCAGGAGGGAGCGGGGGAGCTTGTTAGGAGACGAGTGGAAGAGATAGACTGCGAGGGAATTTGGGCCAATGAACAATGGATGAATAACAAATGTAGGACACATACAAAGATGATAGTGCCTGAGGGAGAAAGAGAAGAAAGCAATGGAAAAAAATTAGGATGCAAGTATTGAGATGTTTTTTTGAGAATGTAATGAAATGGTAATATCTTTATAGAGCTTGATTGAGCTTCATCTGAAAGCATTGAACAACACAGATATAAACCACAACCTTTATTGAGCACAGGTCTGAAAGTTAACGTTCTTGAAACGTATGGAAAATTTGAATCTTTTTTGAGAGAGTGGGAACAAAAAGTCTGCAGTTGGAGTGTTTAAATGTGTGAGTGTCGGTATGTCTAGAGCAGAGACTGTGTACAGAAATGCTAATGTGACATCACCCATTGGCTTGTGGACTCATATTTTGGATCCAGGAGATTGACATTTGAATGTTGGACACAGAAGTGACCATATCTGAATATAAAGGGAGGAGTGAGGAGGTGGGTCTGACCCTTGAACCGAGGGCACTGGGTATGAGACTCAAGTTGATGTCTGGTCTCATTGGAGCCCACACCCCTAGAAATTCCTCATTTTTGAAGCCTAATATCTACATAAGTGTTTCATGATTACAAATGATGATTGAGCGTTTTTATGAGCCATCATCGGTGTCTTTACACCAAGTTGTGACTTTCTTCTCTTGCAAGTTTTTTTCCAAGTTGACTTTTAATCATATGTGTAATTCAACTGAAACAGGCTAAAAATTGATTCATGTCTCGCCAATTTTTTTTTTCTTTTCAAGTTATGGTCCAATGGTTGTCCACTAGAACTTATGGGACTTCACTCTGTCCATAAAAGTTAAGTGCCATTGTTTGCTGCCATAGTACGTTTTATTATTTTAATTCTACGTTATGATGTCACGTAATATGGATTTCAGAATGCTTCTTTGACTTCAGACACAATACACTGTATGTATACAAGATAAGAAGAAATTTATTGATTCCACACCAGGAAATTATTTTGTCACAGAAGCAGGGCACAACGAAACTAAAGGAAAAATATAAGTATAGAAATACAAATACTACAAGAGCTACAAACACATACACAGAACTATAACTAGAATTTTCACTGTTTTGACCCCGCCCAAATTGGGTCCAGAGTTTATAAAAGGGTTAATACAAGGAACTGCCATCAGCATCATTATCTTTCAGGATGATAGATTAGATTATTGTTTTTCTGATGATATGGTGAGAAAATTGAACTGAAAATTGATGAAACACACACAAAATTTAAATCCTTTGCAACTTCAGTACTATGTTGGTAATAACTTAAATTTTAACCCACTAACCTCTTTGTTTTATTTTAAATAGTGCTGTCAAGACATTTAAAAGTTGTGAGATTAATTATGACCTGTAAGTAATTGATCTAATTAATTTCTCTTTTTTTAATCTCACCAAAAAATTGCTGACAAAAGCCCTCAGCTTGAGGTATTTTAATTTAAATTTATTAAATTATTGCGGCAGATCAAAAGATCGATATATACCAAAGTGGCTTTATAAAGTCATTTATTGTTTTTAACCCTTTACCACTTGAGCCTCCAAGTTTCCACCTGGACTTTTTATGCTTATTTTGATTTCAAATTCAAATTTAACATGCAAAATCTAACATTCACGAGCAATTGCAGTGTTTTTGTTCAGTAAAACTCTCAACTCAAAATCTGTTTTTGTGTTTTTCTGCTATTCTTGCTTCAGCGTCACTGATATTACATCATCATTATTACATTATGTATTATATAGTAAATCGGCTGTTTTCTTAGTTTCTGGGAGAGACGCTAGTGAAATTACCGTAATGACACTATATTCACTGTAAAGTGCAACATCTCAGCTATTATAAACCATTGGAATTTTTCCAATTGCGCAAACTGTGACGTAATTACAGTACTCCAAAGACGCATGTGTGGACGTAGTGCCGGGGCTACACTTGGAGATAAAGGATTAACTGACTGGAAAAGATGTAGTCCTCTCCATTTACATTGCGCTGTATTTGCGACAGCCTGTCAGTCGCAGACTTGCTCATACGCGGGATGTCATCCTCCAGTTTTATTTTGGTGAAGAGCTTTGCAATCACTCGCTAAATTGCTAACGTCTTCACTGCTAGCATTAGCAGTGGCTGGGTTACATTAATGTGGTAGGCTAACCTTGAGCTGCTTCACTGGTAAGTAAACTCCTTACAAAGAAGACATATCACTCTACCTTTATCAGTGGTCCCGTCGGGGCGTTTTTGAAATATTCCCATTCATTAGACCGACAACTCTCACATGCTCTTCTATCTTCACGTCCCCTCTCAGCTGCCCACTGCTCCTCACCTTGCTCTCCAGACTACAATGGGAGTCTATCATCTTACTCTAAACACAGTGAGAGCCAATCAATGTCCACTTCAGGGTGTGACTGGTCATTCCACCCCAACAACTCAAGCACCAACAGTCCAATACATAAAACGGATTTAAAAAGGCAACTCACATATAGACAGTTAAGTCAGAAATAGATTAACAAGATTAAAAAACATAACGTGCTAAGTATGTCTGTAATTAATTAATCTCAATTAACGTGCTATTTCGACACCTCTAATTTTAAATACCATCTTACTTGTACATCGACTGTGTAATCTAAGAGAAATGAGAAGTGGTTGAGGGCATAAGGTTTAAGTAAACACTGTCTAGACTTCATACCATTAAATATTACGTTGTTTAGAAAACTCTTTGAACTTCACTCTGCCTCCAAGTCCTCGGCTCCGTCTCGGCAGAGGAAACAATAAAGGTTCTGCAAACAGTCAACAACAATCAGTTTACCAATAGGTGCCATTCAACCTTCCTGTTTCATGTACATTTACCTTAATTGGAGTGGAAATGCAAAAAATGTAAAAAGTAATTTCATAATATTGCAAAAAACCTTCTTCTGCTTGGCTGAGGATGATGAGTAAAACGCAACAGAGTGCAATGGCAACAAACTCAGTGAATTAATGATGACTCTCAGGTTACATGAGACATGTAATTTTAACATCAGCTGAAGATTCTGTGGAGAGATGGAGAAACTGTGCAAACAGAAAGACCATATTTTCATGTTTGGTTTTTTTATATAAAATACATTCTTGGTTGTTATCTGTTGAGTGACAGTATCAAAGAAACCAAACCGACTGGGAATCTGTAAGATAGCCACTTGATTTGGCTTCAAATACAAAATAAAAAACAAAAACTCTTACTGGTATAAAATGTTGTACACCTCTTGTATCCATGGGCACAGTCCAAAATGTAAATGAAAAATAGATTGGGTTGTAAGTTAAGAGTTTGCATGTATCTAGGTTATATTTGCATAATGTATTTACATTTTCTTTTCCTACCATCACATCTATCATTTTTGGAAGAAAGATCTATGTTACTAGATCTTGCAAAACTTTCCCATGAGACACAGACAGGAGTGGAACAAAGTTAATTTTCTCCTGATGAAATGACATATTAGTGTCAGAATGTTTGGAGGATTTGTAGCTTGTTAAAAATGGGTCAGATCGCTACTTCACTCACAATCTGTGCTCATGTATACTTCTCATTTTGAAGTAATTAGACCCAGAACCAAGCTGGTAGTCTCCTAAAAGGGGCGGAGCCAAAACCCACCTGACACACATACAAAATCACTCTTAGGAGTACCATCTTATTGCTGAACTGCCTCTGCTGTCAACAAAACAAATCTTTCTGTCTGAGTGGGAGGTAAGAACAGGTTCAAGGATATCGTAATGTTCACTGTTGATGGGAAAACCCTGTTTTTAAAGCTTTATTATGTGTTAAATGTTATGTTAGGCTGGGTTACAAAAACTGTCTTGAAGCACTACTGTGTTGCTCAAAACATTGAGGCTGTTTAAACCTGGATTTAATATTTGTCTTGGGTGATTGGATCACAAGTGGACAGCTGAGATGCATCTTTGTTTCCTCTGCCAAGGAGGTTATGTTTTTGCCGGCGTTTATCTGTCAGTCTGTCTGTTTGTGTAACTCAAGATAACTCAAAAACTTATGGACGGATTTGGATGAAATTTTCAGGATATGTTGGAAGTGGGAAAAGGAAGAACTGATTTAATTTTGGAGGTGATCCGCAACACCGTCTGGATCCAGGAATTTTTTTAAGGATTCTCCTCGCAAAGTCTCTCCTCGGAGGCGTAAATCTTGATATGCTAACGCAAGTGTAGTTGTTCGCGCCCTCCACGCCCAGGCGACGTGCTCACATTTTTGGAGCTGTACGCGGACGCCTCCGCGTCTGTCCGCTCCAGTGCTTCCTGATGTGTTCCATGACATTTACGTGACGCGGACCCTCGTGCATCAACGTGGACATGCAGACACGGAAAGTATCAATTGGCCTTAACAGTGCTTGGTGGAGGTCTGCGCTCTCAGAGTGCTTTTCTAGTTTACACCTGTATTTTACCGACTTGTGAGCCCACACAGTTTTCTCATGACTGGTGGCACATTTTGTAAACAGTTACTGACGGTAGCTAAAACATGATTCATGAACTATTGTGCATGTATGGGCTATTCCAACTGTTTCAGGTGAGAGGTCAAAGTCATTCACAACTTGCAAATAAGTGCAGGGCAAGAATAAGCAGAACATACGTTAGGAAAGTGGGTCCTGCTTTGATGATGTATTTTTTATTATGTCCTTATCAAGGGAAGACATCAGACAACACTATATAAATATATATGGGGTCACATGCATCCCACACGACCTCTGTAGGTAGTTAGAGTTCTCAATCTGTCTTGGTGGTTGTTTACACTTTTATTTAGCTTTGTCCACTTGTGATCCGATCACCCATTCTTAAAACCAAGTGTAAACAGGTGAATCTCTTGAGTCTCTGTAGGTTACTTAAGAAAAGTTCAAGTTAATACAAAGGAAAACTATCTGGGATTGGCAGACGGTGCCAATATGATAAGGCCCACCTCCTTCTTCATTCTGATTGGTCCATGAGAGAGAAGTGACATTGATGACATACATGTAGTGGCGTTTCAAAAGTTGCTCCTTGTCCAACTGAAAGCTGTGAACATGCGTGTTGAGGATCTTTTTGCAATAAAAACTGAACTAAAGTCCTGCCTCTAATCCTCAAACAGTGATCTGAAACTTTCTGCAGTTTAGGAGAATACAGGTCCTGGCCACTGGTTGAGGTTTTACAGAACCAGCACCAAAAACACAAGTTCACAAGTGTATTTAATTTTTTTATCCAACTCTAGAGTGTTTAATGGTTAATAAGGAGTTAATTAATGCAAATGCAGATAAATGCACATTCATATAGGAGTAAATAATCTAGTCCTGTGTCTTCTGCACCTTTACCACTAATACAGATGCAGCCTGTTGTTTAAACTTCACTTGTACATACACTGTATGACCATGTCCTCATTTACCCTCATTCAACTGAACATCCCCACACACTGTAGCTGAACGCACAACTACAGCCTGCAGCATCTTAAATACTATGGAGAGGACTCTAATAGGACTATATTTAGTGAGCTCAGCATGAGCTCCAGCCTCATACACTGGTGTGACACCAGCAGTTTTTAAACTGTCGGGCATAGTTGCTCTCGTAATGAATCTCCTAATCTGCTGCCTAAATGGAGAACACAAAGTTGCAGCATCACTTTGCATTAAACAGGACTCAGTCTTATGTTTATCCTCACTTCATTAAAACATTTTCTCATTTTAAGCTGGAACAGAAATGTGGCCACAGCATTTTTCACTTTAAATAGTAAAATCCTTTCTACATCCACATCCACAGTCACAACAATACTGAGAAGATAATTACTGTGTAATACACATATATCCTGGGTTTCTGTACCAGTAAAATTGGGACAATCAGAGAATAAATTAATCATACTCTTATCACTACTGTCACAGATGTATCATCAACTACAGTAGCTCAAGACACTTCTGTAAAACCTGATGATTTCTGGACTGTTTCTCTCCTGTAGATCTCTCTGAGTTATCTACAATCATTTCATCCTCCAAACCATCAGCTTGTCTTAGATCCCATCCCGACTCGACTGTTCAAGGATGTTCTCTCCTTAATTAATACTTCAGTGCCAGAGCAAATCAGCATATCTCTATTAACAGGCTATGTCCCGCAGGCTATTAAGATGGCCGTAATCAAACCGCTTCTTAAGAAGCTCACTCTGGATCCAGATGTTTTAGCAAATTATAGGCCAATACCAAACCTTGCTTTATTTCTAAGGTCCTGGAAAAAAAACTGTTGCAAATCAGTTAGTGATCATCTGCAGAGGAACAGCTGAGTTTTTCACTCAGGATTTAGGCTACGCTCAGACTGCAGGGCTTAATGCTCAATTCAGATTTTTTTTTTGTGAATTTCTTTTTTTTGTTTTGCGAGTTTGTTCACATTTCCAATTAAATGTGACTTATATGTGATCTCCTGTGTGAACTTAAATACGACCCAAAAGTGTCCTGCATGAACAGAAGAGGACATTACGACGCCACGCAGCGAGCGCACTTCAGTGTTTGCGGAAGTAAACATGGACGATAACGGCGCAGCGTACTTTACGATTCTAACATTGTTGTCCAACTGGAGCAAACACGACCTGATTTTAAGAAGAGGTTGATTGGCCATGGTGTTTTGTGGGGCAGTAGCAGCAACATCCATCCAGAGAAACGCATGGGTGCAGGGTCACAACCACAACTTGCTTTATTTTTGAACATATTTGTACCTGTAGAAATAAACAACACTGAAAAACAAACTGAATAGTGTATGAATGTTTGATCGTTAAAAAAACAGTTTGGCAAAACAAAAAAACAGAAACCTCTCTAAATAATACTTAGGTATACATTTCTGAAATAACACAAAATAAACAAATCTGGCTTAAACTGTGAGCAACCACTTTAAATCTTTAAATTTAACATTTGAAATGTGAATATGATACATTTTCTCCAAATAAGTGTTAGCACCCAAATAATCTGATTTCTTCATTACACTTGGAACCTAAATAAATACATGAAAAAAGTTATTTAAAAAAAGTGACCATTTAAGATGCAAAACAAAGTTCTCGATTAAAACAAAGTTCACTGTATATCTGCATCAAATAGTCCCACTTTAAAGTGCAGCATAAAACAATCAAAAAAGGTGGGGGGTCACTCAAACTCCTAGCCTTCAATGGACGGTCTCTGGCATTTAGATCATGTATTTTGAGGATGTTCTTTTGTTCCCATCCTCTTGGTCCAGGAAGATCTTCTGAAATGCCTCAAATGTGTATTTCAGCTTCTTTGGGTAACATAGTCCCAAGGCATACATGAGGCCCTTAAGGTACGCACAAGCCCGAGCAACACTGGGAATCCCAACAAGTACCTCAGTTCCCTCTATAGCGATTCCAACCGGCATCTGACCTTCACTTCCTCCTTTGCTCACAACAAAGACATTGAGGACAAATGTTGTGATGGCATCCTGGACATCCACAGCATCATCATCATACACCTGTGAAATACATAAAAGAAAATCGAACCAACATTATCAATGAAGGGGATAAACAAATTTCTTCATCATTAAGCATGTGACTTTTTTCATTGTATTGGCTCACAATAAAACACAATAAATCAAACAATCCCTGTGAATCTACACTGATGTCATGATTCCATGTATTTTAGTTGGTTTTGATTATGGTTATGATTTCTTGTATTTAGTTTTGTATTTACTCTTGTTTCTTTTTCTGGTTTCAATGGTTGTTTTGGTCTTTGTCTAGCTTTCTGTGTTTCATGTCCTGTTGAAGTAGTTCATGTTGTTTCATGTTTCCTGTTTTATTTTGATAGTCTTGTTCCTTGTGTGTTTGTGCCCAAGTCTTGTTTCCTGTCTGCCCTGTCACCCCTGCTCCCTGATGGTCCTGTCTACCTGTTTCCCATTGTGTCTCGTTACCTCATGTATTTAACCTCATGTGTCTCTTTGTCTTGTTGCCAGTTCGTTTGTAGCTTCTGCTCACGTCCTGGCCGTTAGTTCATGTTCAGGTTTCATGTTCATGTTTTTGTATTCATGGTCTTCATCTTGCCTGGTGTCTGCATTTGGGTCCTTGTTCTTTGCCTGGTTCCCATGACAACCGATGTATTTCACCTTAAGTAAATATCTTGTGTTTAGTAGTTTTCTGTTGTAGCTACAGAACATTGGTATGTTTCCAATTGCGACTCTGTGCATGATAGGGATGTGGAGACAATGTTCTCTTTAAATGAGGGATGTTCAACCCTGGTTCTGGAGAGCCCCTACCCAGCATGTTTTAGAAGTTTCCCACTGATTTAAATAAGAATCTCAAATTGAATCAAGGCATCTGGGACAGTATATAAAGGACTCCAAATCCATGGCTCAGTTGGTTAAGTGAATCTTTATCAAGTGACTTTTACTTTGTCTTTAGTTGTTTGGTCCATTTGTTTTGTGATCTATCATTTTTGATAGACGCAGGAATAATTCTTGTCACAGTCGCCTAGTGGTCACTTTTTGTTGAATTTCTTTTGTGCACTAGTTTTTGTTAGTTTCCCAATCTACAACCATCTTCTTCCGGTTTTGGTGAAACATAAAAGTAATGTTAATTTTAAAGCTAAAATACTTACAGGTGATTTAGAACCTGAAGGCATATAATTACTTCTACCTTTAGGTATTCTACAATTAAATATTTTCTTTCAAACAGGCAGGGCTTCAAATCAGGAGTATTGGCAGAGGTATATCATATTTACCCTGTAGTCCTTGATTAAATCCTCCATCTTCTCTCCAAGATAGAGAATAAGGCCTCTGACTACTGCTTGTCTTCAGGACTCAAGGCTGTTGTCCTACAACAAATTAGATATGAAATAATGTTATGTGCATATAGCTCCAACATAAACTCATTTGTAAATAGTTCTAAGTACATGCCTCATTTAACATGCCAAGGGTTGCATCGAGTTTCTTCCCCACAACTCCCTCCTTCCTCCTGTACAAGCTCAACAGTTTCGGGGAGCACTGATCCAACTTCAGCAGAATGTTGACAGCAATGGCTTCAGTGTGATCCTCCGAAAATCCTCTTCAATCTAAAAAACACCAAGACAGAACATGGAAATATCGTGGTAAGGAAGAAGATGCAATAAGCTTCAATTTTCATGAGTGATTCCACCAACACTTTTTCTGGTGGAGATGTTCAGAGGGACCGACTGTGGGCTGTCAGTTTTATCAGTCCACTTGTAGGGAAACTCTCTGATTCGGTCATTGAGTTGAGACAAGGTAAAGTATTTTTTCTTCATGAAAACATTGAGGCACAAAGGCAGCTCAAGAGCTACTATTCCCTCAAACAGGTCATGGAGCAAGTCTGGTGGATACCCAGACAAAACATGAAAATATTTCAGCTGATTGGTTAAGGTACACTGCCTTTTCACACCAAAGCAGTGACTGTCAGTAGGACTCTCTAAAGCTGCTTGTACATGAAGAGAGTGTTCATGCTTTGTTCTTGATTAAAAGGACCTAGTTCTGACTTCTTTTTCCTGAAACTCTGAGAGACTTCCTAAACAGAACCTACAGACATAGGATCCAGAAAAGCTTTCCTAGAAGCCGCCAACTGAATGGGCACCTAAATATCCTGCTATTATATTAATTATTGTAAAACACATTTCAGAACTCTTCATAATTTAGGTTTCATGGTTGGTTTAGATTTTGTCTTCATCTTGAGGCTGGAAGGATGGAGGATGATCCTGGCTGATGAAAGCATGCAGATCTTGTGTATTTACCGGTGATTGAGACATTGAGGATGTGGATGAGCATTGTAGAAGGTCAGTCGTTGACTTTGGGTGTGACATGGAGCAGAAGCAACAGGAAACAGTGAGGAGTGGTGAGTTGGAGGCTGTCTTGGGTTGTAAAGCTGATACCCGTTTTCCACCAAACAAGAACAGGTGCTAGTTCCGTGCTGGTGCTAGTCCTGGTGGTTAGTCGGTTCAGATCCCATTTCTCCTAAGAACCGGTTTGTTTTTCCACTGGCAAGGAGCAAAGTTGGGGCCGTGTCACCGTAAAATGTCAGTACGTCGCTGCATAGGTAGCCGGTTCACAACAACTGGCCGCAACCAAGCTAACCATTGTTAAAAAACTACTGTTACCCTGTTACTATCAGTCCAGGGAAAAAAAATAAAAAATCAGCAGATATTCCAGTTACAACATGATTGAGTTATCAGAGCAGTTTTGTATTGGTACGTGTGGTATTTATTCAGTTTTGGGAAATCACGATGTCCTTCCTGATTGCATATGACAGAGCAGCACCCTCGCTGTAATAATGCTTAAATGGAGCAGCAGATCGTGTGCATACAAGTGCTGTTCCTGGTTTTACAAGTCTACACTGAGATCAAGAGCCAAACATCCAACTGTTACTGGCTACTGTATTTTCATTACTTTACTCTTCTACTATCGCTAGTTGTCTTTCCACCGTCGCTCCCCCAGCTCCTGAGGTAGCTGCTGCTTAGTTGGTGTTGAGCTCTGGGCCAGCAAGGAAGTGGTGCCTGACTTAGCCCCAGTTTTAGCAGCTGGGGCCGGTTCTTGTGGCAGTGGAAACACAACAAACTGGGGCGAAGTCAGGAACTGGCCCCGAACTAGCACTGGAACCTGTTCGGTGGAAAAGGGGTATCGGGCTGCATTGGTGCCTGGTAAAAATGTGGCTGTGGAGGGTGGTTTGATCTCTCCAAGAACTGTGATAGCATGGTGAACATTTTCAGATCATGCTCATGCTGAGCTGCTTGCATTTTCAACAGCAGGGCGGTGTTTTCATTTTTTTAAGGCACTGCTAATCTTTTCAGCAAAGACCTCCAGCATCGCCTCCATCTTAGATTTTCTTTTTCTTTTCTTGGCAGATGTAGCTGTATAAAGAAAAAATAATAGATAAAAGTTATAGATTACATCATGTCTATGTTTTTTGTTGTAAATTTAGTAAAAGTGGAATAGCATCAAGCAATTCAGTGTATATACAGTAATATCAAGTATAATTTATAAGATTTTCAGGAGTGGAAAAAAGCCGAACTATCAAAAAGGATTAAAAATTAATTCCATATATTAAATAATGCATTAACTATGATCATATTTTTAGACACTAGTACATCTGTAATTTCACAATAAACAGCAGAGAATTTCTTACAGCCAGTGGATGTGGACGCTGCACTGCTGTTTAGAGGCAGAGGTGTATGGTGATACAAGGGTCCCATCACCTGTGTACACATGTAACGTAATACTGTCATATATCTTATTTCAATGTTAACAAGTTATGTTACAGATGACTATAGGCCGATGTGTAAATAGCCCACCTGTATAACCCTCCAGCTGCTAGACGTGCTGGCCACGCTAGCTGCGAGACCTGGCTCCTCTCCTCGGGCCCCTCTTGGGGAAAGCTGTTATCCAGTAGTTCTAGAGGCTGAACACTGGGCTCATCTCCCAAAATGTGGTCCAGCTCTTCCTAAAATGGACAGGTAACACATCCACGGCTGCTTAGTTTGTTGGAGTCTTTAGCCTCTTTATTTTTGGCTCGGAGGCTTGTTATTTTTCGCTGACATTGGAGCCAGGACCCTCTATACCCCCCCTCGGCCATTTCTTCTGAATTTTTTTCAAAAACGGTCTGGTTGTGATAAGTCCCCTTGAGTTTGACCTGAATAGAGCCGTCCCCCCCAAATATTAATCAACTCTGAAACTTCAGTTTCTCTCCATTGACTGGACTCAACATTTTTGTCCGCCATGGTTATTTGTGCTCCTGCCAACTTGAACGCAGATTAAAGACATTTGTCGCGTATTGTGATGTGTAGATTGGATAAATGCATTTGAGCCGGTGGACAGCCAATCACGCCCCGATCCGTCATCTTCAGCAGCCAATGCTGGGTACGCGACGGCGCATCCTAAAGATGGAGTCATCCACCCAAACCGCAGACACCTGTTTCGTGGGAGTAACACATATACATATACATGGCAAAATACACACATACAATACAGACACACAACCACGGTCGTAACAAAGACATGAAGGCCTGGATGATGTGTAACTTGCTTCTTCTGAATTCAGACACAACTGAAGTTATTGTATCCTGCCCTAAACTTAGAGAGACACTGTTTCATCATATAGTCACTCTGGATGGCCTCACTGTGGCCTCCAGCTCTGTTATGAGGAACAGTGGCGCTATCTTTGACCAGGAGCTGTCCTTCAACTCTCACATAAAGCAAGTCTCTAGGACTGCCTTCTTTCATCTGGACAATATTGCCCAAATCAGGAGCATCCTGTCTCAGAGTGACACTGAGATACTTGTTCAAGATTTTGTTTCTTCTCGGCTTGATTATTGTTCTAAAAATTATTGTTGGGTTATGCAATTTCCAGTAAATCACATGTAGATGGTTTTTGTTTAGTTTTTTTTTACCTTGACGTGTTTCCATTGTCATCTGCAGTCTTCATCAGAAGTGTCGGCTGACCGTTGTGACGTGTCCTTATATGCTGTTCAGGCGTGGTCAACCTGGCAGACCTGACAGGTCGATCAGATTGACCACGCCCCCCACCGTCTGATGTTCTTTTTTTCTTGTGTTGAACATTTTTCCCGTTTCTCCAATGTATGTGTGTTGGCATGATTTGCATGGTATTTCATATATTACACTTGTAGCCCGAAGGCTGTCTCCTCCTTGCCACTGTGTGGCACTGTGCCAGGCGCGCAGCGCTCTGACCATGGCGCGCTAATCAACCTGCCTTTAAATCCAGGTGAGTGGCCACACCTCTTCCTGTTTCTCCGGCATTGGATCGAGCCCTGCGTGGTGGTGGACCTGCGTGCTTCTGCGGCGCTCTCTTTGTTTGGCGTGGTGGCCGGCTTGGCCACGCTACCTTTAAAAAACGTGTGTTCCTTTGGGGTCTGGAGTGCATCGCCCTGCCGGAGTCATTGTGGGTGGTCGCCTGGTCCGCATGGTGAGTTGGCGTGTCCGCCTTTGTTTACGTTTGCTGCTGGCTGTCAGCTGACTGCCGCTGTGCGCTTCCACTACAGGTGTGTACATGGAGGCGCGCAGCTGCCCCCCCACGGCAGAGCGAAACGGCTTTTTTTCTGAAGCCTTGGGATGTTTATTATCCAAATGATCTGACTGGTAACAGTGTATAAACTGGGATGCACTATGTAATATATACGTATATTCATTGATACCGTCAGTCACGTCTAAGAGTCAAAAGTGGGTTGGATAATTGTGGTTTTTGTCCTATCTCTGCTTCTGATTGTCATAATTATAATCTTGGTATCTAAACTTATGCTTTTTAGGCCAAGGAAGCCATTTCTGGCTTTTCTAACAACCTATCACTGACCAATTCTGAGAAACTGGAGGTAGCACCCAGAAAAACTTCATTTTTTTAGTAGTTGACACACTGTTCTTCTTGGTTCTCTTTAAGTGTTGTTTTGGTTTTGTGCACCTTATGCAAGTTTTAAAATAAAAGAACAGGTTGTCTCCTATAAATTATATCAATATCATGTAACTAGTGGCAGTGGTCACATGACCAGGCCTCTTTACTTCCTGCCTGCACCTCTGGAAGGAGATATCTGCCTTTTACATCAGGAAGCAAGTGAAATACCTTTATGTACAGATATAACTACAATATTTCCAACATGTATCTTTTAAGGGTCTACTACTGTTACATAATGAGAGCTATTTGTTTTCATGCATCTTTTGATCATAACAAGAGTAAATACAAGCATGGCAACATTTGTTGGCGCCAGCCTAAAGAATAGTCATAGTGTTATGGCAGGTTTTATGCTCTTTACTTGTTTATTTGGGTTTTCTTGGTTTTAATTAGTTATAATGTGTTGTATATTCATCCCTGCAGCCATCAAAGCCCTCACCACCCTCCTCACTCTCCTCACCCCACCACCAAAACTATGGACATTATCCCCACTCCCCCATCATCTGAGCTGATAAACTATGGACAGTTTTTGCACTATAAAGCACCTGTACCACCAGTGAAACATGGCACCTGCGTATTATAGTGAGGGTTGGCCATGTACACATTCAGGCTCATCGCTGTCCAACATCCCTCAGCTTCTCAGTTTGCAAATCGCTGGAAAATAATGATGAATTTGCAATTCACAAACCTGGGTGTGTGGACTTGTCCATGTGTGTGAGTTGGAGCCACAGTCAGACAGCAACAGCTAACACACAGGCACTGCACTGCTGACAGTAACCTGAAGAACATCTGCAACATGCAATAATCTGGATTTTTAATTGTGTAATAATATAGATTTTTAATGATACAATATGTTAGTAACTATTGAGTAACTCATGGATACACTTGAACTAACTCGGATGAAAAACAAATTGTGGAAAATGCCTGTGTATAAACATAATGTGCATCTACAGCTGCTACTAAATCAAAAACTATGAAAAACAATTTCATATATACAAAGCTTTTTTGTCACTTCCTCTGTGCATAAAAAGGTGCAAAATACTGTTCCTCTTCATACCTCTGTGAAACATATAACATAAGACACATACATACATACACAACACATAGCATAAAAACACAAAAAACAAACTACTTAAAATGCAAAACTGCCAGTGCAAAGTCTGGTTGATAAGAATATTTAAATAAATTTACTGAAATATAAACAGCTAAACTGCAAAAAAGACTATAAATGTGTAAAAAAGAATATAAATATTTCTATAATTAAAACTACTGGTGCCAAAATCTGGATAGTATAATATGGATAACTCTGAAACTAACCAATCAGTGTTGTAATATTGATATGCAAATATTCACAATGGTGCTGAAATATAAACTACTAGTGCAAAATGAATGCAAGACTGAATAAATAACACTTATTTATAATATACAGGGGCCATGTTTCACTTGTGGTGCAGGTGCTATATAGTGCAAAAATTGTCCATAGTTTATCAGCTCAGGTGATGGGGGAGTAGTGGTGGTCGTACTGGTGGTGGTAGTAGTAGTGGTACTGGTGGTGGTAAAAGTAGTGGTACTAGTTGTAGTAGTAGTGGTAGTAGTGGTGGTGGTGGTGGAGAGGAGCTGCAGGGAGCTGCAGATAATGCTGATGGGGGAGTAGTGAGAGTGTTCATAGTTTAGATGATGATGATGGGGGAGTAGTGAGAGTGTTCATAGTTTAGATGATGATGATGGGGGAGTAGTGAGAGTGTTCAAAGTTTAGATGATGATGATGATGATGATGGGGGAGTAGTGAGAGTGTTCATAGTTTAGATGATGATGATGGGGGAGTAGTGAGAGTGTTCATAGTTTAGATGATGATGATGGGGGAGTAGTGAGAGTGTTCATAGTTTAGATGATGATGATGATGATGATGATGATGGGGGAGTAGTGAGAGTGTTCATAGTTTAGATGATAATGATGATGATGATGGGGGAGTAGTGTGTGTCCAGAGTTGAGATGATGATGATGA
>OOFC01023511.1:3983-32086 GCA_900323345.1 Pseudochromis fuscus | reverse complement strand
TGTTGTCATGGATGAGCTGGACCTGAGCAGGGGGGGACACAGGGGAAGAGGCCGACTTTGACTATGAGACGAGAGGAGAAGAGGACGGATGTGGATATACATGTACATTACATGGAAGAGTCAGAGTTGAGGTGGAAATGTAGGAATGCAGGTAAAGTCACAGAGAGCCACAGTGTTCGAGAGAGGGAGGAGAAGAAGAAGTGATTAAGGAGCCTTATCTTGTTATCTGTACATGACCTGCTTTATTTGTCTGTAACACAAGCTGTGAGAGCAGCAGCTTTACATTATTAAGTACATTACCTTCAAATGAAAATGCTGTTAGAGCCTAAGATGATATTGGCTCAACAGAAAACATATCACACTGGGATTTCAGGCTAATCTTTCTGGCCCAGATGACAATGTTGACATCACAATCATTCTCTGAAGCTATCACCAGCAGCTGCTTAGCTTACACTAGCTTAGCTTAACATGCCTGTTAAAAGCCATTTATAATTCCTATGCTACTATTTTTACTCGCCCTTCGCTCTCTTCACCAAGGAGGTAATGTTTTGGCCTGCGTTTGTTTGTTTGTTAGCAACATTATGCAAAAGCCAGCCAACAGATGTTTAGATAGGATCTAGGAACCACTGATGAGATTTTGGGCAACGTCTGAATATGGGATAATGTCTGAAAAAGATCCTGAAACTGAAAACAATCCCCATTTGTTATAACAGGTGAATGTTTTACCAAAGTAGAGCACCACAACAGGACGACAGTGTTTAGTCCACAGCATCAGCACAGATGGATTATACATTGGTTGAGGTTTGTGCTCCAAGTGCTGTCTAGTTTGCATTGTTGTCTAATAAGTTAATTTGTTTGCCGCTGATTCCTTCCTAATAGTAAAAAATAATAATAAGAGCACCCCTGGGTGTTTGGGTTTATCTCATTTCTCAATTTGGATTTTATTTTCTTCTTGCTGTGACTGTGCAAATAAACTTTACTCTCCAAACTGAGATTAGCTGTGCTCTACAGGGGAAGTTGATCCTACCTCTTCTTCAGGCTTCTCCTCCTTGCTGGCTGCAGGCGGGTCCTCGGTCACGCTCAGCTGGGTGGTCACAGCAGCCGGGTTCTTACGGCGGATAGACCCACGGGATGAATCAGTGATGCTCTGGATCTGTGATGACATAGGTGGAGGAGAAGGAGGAAGAAAGTGATATGAGCAGATGTTTTTTGGGATGTAGTGACACTCTTAAGCTCAGTATGTATGTGAAGCACTGCAGGTTAGGAATGTATTGACTGAGCATCACTGCAGTGACTTATAAAATGTGAATTCAATTTTTTCAACTGTATAATTCAGTAATAATAAGTAACAAATAATTTGGTGAGGACAGAACAACACTGAGATCAATATCTTTTTTACTCAGTCTGTCAAAACATCATGCTGTCACACACAAAAGCAAAGAAGTTACCATTCTGGCTGTCATCAGCTTATAGAGAGGATGAATACGATGTCCTACTGCTCTAATTTAACTGCAGATATGCTTTTGTCCAGAAGGGCTCGAGTGTCGTGTCAAGTCAAGTCAAGTCAAATCAAGCCCGGCCACGCCAAGTCAGCCTGTCAAGTCGTGTCAAGTTTACGAGTGCATCATTGAGAGTATTTCCAAACAAAACTTTGTCAAACAAACTTCCTTACCTCTCGCTCACGCTCATTCTTGGTCAGATTGATCTGTTTGAGCATCTGCGACCGTTGTTCCATCACCAGGGTCTTCTCGTAAGTGTAGGCTGAGATGTCACTGTCATGCTAAGAAGAAAGACACAGTGTATTTACTGCCAGGTTTCTCTGTGTAATACTGTCCCCCCACTTTGCTGACTCCTCTGTTGACACCTTGACACAGATGCATCCACCAGCTGCTTGTTTTCTTCTAACAAGCAGAAGTTTCATGTGGGGAAGGTAAAGGTTGTGTTATGCTCTAAACAAACTAGTTTATACAACATGCTGAAACTTTCAGACAGTCTCTACTACTCATTATGTGGCACACAAAAAGCTACAAAAGTATTTTGGCGATGAGTGAAATTTTAGTTTTAGATTTAATTAAATCCCTCCCATTTTGTGCATTGAAAGGTGTCAGGGGAGGAGGTTTTAGACTCTGTTCGACCATCCGGCAACCACTTTGGATGAACCATACTGACGCCTTAACACACAGCATTTCATGCTGTTCCTCACACCATTTAGTGGGCTTCAGTAGTGCAATGATCGCACCAGCCATGCGTGTAAACAAGGCTAGTCGTGTTCACTGGAGCAACTGGCCAAGCCTGAGGCATCACTGGCTTTTCTAATTATGTAGCCAGCTGAGTGGTGCCGAGAAGAAAGTGCTTATGAATGTACATTTATACAATATATGTGTTCACTGTTACAAATATTAAAATTTAGATCAGCTCAGTCGGGCTCGTCAAAACTCACCATTTCTACAACTTCCACCATGGCGTCAATACGGAGGTGATAGAGGAATGTGGTCAGGTCTTTCTTCATCTGGATGCTGTTGTCGTCCATCTGAGCCACGGTAAAGATGCGCATCTTGCACTTCCTCCAAACCTGAGGAGCAAACACATCATTTCTTATTGTTTCATTGGTCCCTCACTACTGTATGTAGGGTTACTGTTAGTGAGCCTCATTTGATATGACTGTCCTGGGCAGATCTGATTTTCTAAAACTTTAAAACTGTGAAAACAACATGAACTTTTTATAAAAAACATTTCTCAGCTGCATCTCAGAGAATTAAAGCTGCAGCTTCTTTTTTTATTACATGTTCATATATAACAGGAGGAATGCAGACTGTACTTTGCCACTTTCCATGTTTGCACTGCCATAATAATGTACATTTGTGTTGTCTTTCTTGCTCGGTACCTTGTGCTGGCGGAGCAGGAAGGGCAGCAGCATCAGCATGCCTCCATCATGGACAATCCACCACACGTCGATGTGACCCTCAGTGAAGCGTTCGCCGTTGGACGGGAAGGCCGAGATGTTCTTGGGGACGAGCAGAGCCAGGTGAGCAGCTGTGGTTTCTCTGACCAGCTCTGCAGAAGAGAAACACAGAGACAGAGAAGAAGCTGTATTAGCTGCACCACATCGACAAACTGTCCTTATTACAGCTAAAGATTTTATTACCATTCTAAGTGTTTGTTGTTTTTCTGGACATGCACTCAGCTGTGACTGACCTCAGTGAGAACATCTGACACAGATTAGTGAGGAATTTATTAAAGGTACGTTTCTTGTTGGCAGAGATTTCATTACTAGTGAATAAATCTTCAGCAAGCGTTTTTTCTTCTTGTCTCTAAAGGTGTGTACTGTATTACTGTGGAGAATTTAACAGACCTTAACAGGGAGGTTAAACAGCAGGATGAGCTGCTGAAAAGCTGGAGCTGGTAGGGATTTTGTCTCACTGAGATGCTCCAGCTGGACATAACCAGAGCTTAAAACCTGCAGTGTTTGCATGAAACGAAGTATTTTTGAGCACTGTTGGAGTAGTCTACCTGGAAAAAAGGTGCCTGGGGCAGCTTTTGAGCAGAGACAAACCATTTGGGTTTGAGCTTTTTTGGATGTGATTATCAGTTACTGTTGTTTCACAGAAACCTACCGACGAAGTTCCTCCAGGTCTGGTGCTCGTCTCCTTGCTTCCAGTTGCGTGGCCATGAGACCAGGACAGCGTTATGTTTCAGGCCTCCGAGGCCACTGGCCTGGAGGAGATGGGATGTAGCATCACGCAGGTTCGAAGACACGGTCACCTGACAGAAACCCTTGACCTTCTCAGTCTCCATCATCTTACGCAACGCCTGGAAAAGCAAGACGGAGAAAAGAACGATTACCAGAGGACAAAAAACACGACTGAGGATCCAAACAGGAAGTCCTAAAGTCCATATGATCCTACTCTGATTTGATTTGACTGCATTTACAGTGATGTGTCATTTTCATATCCATATTATCAACGTTCATGTCATTTATAACAATATGCTAAATGGGACGTAGAGTACAAATAAATATACTGAGAAACATGTCAGTTAAGTGTTTGTATGACATGGTCTTTAGACAAATGTCACTCAGTGCTCAGAAAGTTTTGACTGTCTTGTAATGACACAAATATTCAAATATATTTGATATATTTCAAATATTGTAACATAATTAAAGTAAATAAAGTAATATCTGGTGTTTTTCTAAATAAATTAAGATGATTTTTCATGTTCTGAGAATTTGAACTATAACAGTCAAAGGCTCCTCACCTGCTCTGCACGCTGGGACTGGTCGAAGTTATCCAGGTAGGTGCCCTCCAGAGCCGTCCCAACAATGGTTAGACCTTTGCCCGCCTTCAGCTGGTTGGTCAGAGACAGCAGACGAGGCTGCTCCACGTTCTGCTCTGCGTCTGTGCTCACCAGCACCAGCAGCTGTGGCCTGAAGAGGAAGGAGAGCAGAGAGGAGAAGAAGTGAAAATACAGAGCAGGAAAAGCTAGAGGCAGAAAAATAACACAGGAAAGAGCAGGAAGAGCGAGGAAGTCAAACGAAGCCGTGAAGATAGAAATGTAAAGGTCCTTGTTGGGAAAGAGAGACAGAGGAAAACAGCATGAAGGATCAAAAAATTAATATGAAGTCACAATGAAACACTAGTTGTTTGACAGCTGTGTGTGAAGAGAATCATATTAACCAAGAGACTGAGTGAATATGCAAAGACATGTTGGTAATTTCTATGTTAATTAGAATCATGATAAAGTGTGTGTGTGTGTGTGTGTGTGTGTGTCATACCTCCAGTTCTTGGTGTGTGGAGGACCTTCCTCTAGTCGCATGAGAGCATAACGTGCAGCGCTCAGAGACAGACCTCGTATCCCATCACCCCACTCTTTCTCCGCACTGTGACACACACACAGTGTCGATAAAAATCATCAACAATAGTTTCACAGCTTCATCCTAAAGTTAAAAACAGACAGTCAGCTCACCGAAACAAATCCACTTTTAGATGACAGGTTGACATAATGCAGCGTGATTAAAGGTTAGGCATCACTGGCAGTTGTCACGTAGCACAAGGAATCACAGCACTTAAATGCTTAGTGAGTGAGTCTTTACCACTTCATAGTAAAGTGTAATGATTGATCAGTGAGCAGGTCGGGGTCTTAGAGATAGAGCTTCTGTTTTTTAATGACAATAATATTTATTGTAGGAATCTTACAAAGCTCAGTTAAAAATAGGGACTTTTTTCTTTTGCTCCTGATCAGAATTTGTTAATAGAGAGTATCTGCCAAACAGATCAAATGTAAAATATATATTTTCTTTTCATATTACACCTGCACTGAGGCCACAACATCATTTCAATAAATCAGAGCTACAGGAGCGCTCTGCTTTGAGAAACCTACATGATACTGAGTGGTTTGTCCTGGACTTAACACTCTGATATGACAGAAAGTGACAGGAGTCCAGGTCAGAGGAACTAAAACCAAAAACACAAATTTCCTCTTAAATCCCAGACAAAAAAATATATATATATATATATATTTTTGTGTTGATTTGCTAACGTCACACTCTAAAAATACAGCATATACACATACACCAGGCAAAGGTGGCCTGCGAATCCAATCTCTCCTGGGGTTGTGCTGCACTCACCCTGCGAACTCGATATACTTGTAGATGGAGCCGGCAATTACCATGGCGACAATGGCGTAGTACCAGGAGCAGAGGAACATAAGAGTGAGACACAAGCTCATCCCCAGGAAGGACAAAGTCCTATAGAGATGAAAAGAATAGACAGAGAGACATATTTAAAAACACATCTCTGATATTTGAATAAAAAAGGTCTCTGCTGTTCATTTATTCATTGCAGCTGCTGAAACTGACCAGTGGTAGAACTTGAAGCGGGGTCTCCAGTTTGGAGTCCTCAGCAGTGTCTGGAGGGCACAGGCCAGATTCACAAACATGTAACACATCAGGAAGAACCTGCAGGACACAGAAACTCCATTTAAAACACAGCCTCTAATGTGCTGTGACATAACACAGAGATTTCACCAAATGCAGTTGAAGGGAGCAATGTTATGTTAATATCTGTGACATTCTCTGGTATTTATATGCATTACCGAGGCAGATAAGTAGTCTGTCCTTTTGTGTTATGAAATAAATCCTGAGCCCATAAAATTTGGCCTTTTGCATCGTTTAGCGGGGGACTGGCTGCTCTGAATCTCCCACTGTTGGTTTTTAAAAAATGGTAATAAATTAGAGAGTTTGTTTTCAGTTCTCACATGGACAGGATGGGAGCCACTGCATCCAGGGAGGCAATGAGGATGCCGCTCTCGCAGATACAAGCTGTCAGCAGGAGGGACCATGTGGGTTCTCCGTTGGCCTTCCCATGGCCAAAGATCTGCAGGCAGTCCACAGATAAATATCATCAGCACAGGTAGGAGAGTAAGAGTGTGTCTGCATGAAGTGCGTTCTGCTCCCAGTATGTGAAACCATTATGCTTGGAGTGTATTCTGTATGTAAACGAGAAGACAGACTGACTCGTAGGGCGGGAACGATCCCATCCTTTGCGATGGCCTGCATGAGACGAGGAGCTCCTGTCAAACTCTGAAGGCCCGCCCCGCAAGTGGAGAAGAAGGAGCCAATCACAATCACCCATGGTGACGGCCAAGCCAATGTGCCAATCACCAAGTTCCCGTGGACGCCCTCTCCAAACCTAAAAGAGACAAACAGTGACTGAAATTACATACAGGCTGAATCTGTAATTTTCAGAGGCGTTTCTCTGATAATGAAAGACGGACTTACTTGTCCCTGAGGACCACACCATCGATGCAGGCACCAAACAGAATCACACTGGACATGTCTGAGCAGGGGTGGATCAGGAAAGTTTTTTCATACAGACAGTTGTCATGTTTTTCCAAACTGTGGATATTTGTTATTTGTTTAACCAGCTGGAAAATTCTGAGAGCAGACCTGTTTATGGACGGACGGGACTCAATTATATAAATTATGAACCTTTCCTCCTGAAGATGCATTTAATTATCTGATAAACCGATTAACTATGTTTGCTGAGGAAAGACATGAATCGATTTTGTTTAGAATATCTCAGAGATCAGTGACATTGTAACTAATATCCCTTCAGCTTTATTAACTTGTGATTGCATAGGCAGCCCAATGATGCGATTAGAAGTCCTAATCAAATTTGCGTAGACCCCAAGCTGATTACTCTGAGAAACATTGGAAGACATTCAAAATGGCTGCTTCAGTGGTACGGACCAACAGTATCATCAGGCTGTGAGTGGAAACACATATAACAACCATTTGGTCAATGATTTTACAGCAAGAGAAAAAAAAATGTATTTAATACAATGTAAAGATGGTGGAAAAAGCTCAAATTGAAACAGTGGCACTAAACTAACTCAGAAGCTGTGTCACTATGATTTAAATAGACACGAAACATCATCTCCCATTAATGATACAGGCTGAATACTTTAGAGCAGTCGACAAAATTAGAGCGGGATCGTCACAGTTATGGCCTTTCAGAATATAAAAATGTTGACCTTTAATTATGCAGGTCAATCTGTGTGTTTTTGCTGGAGCAGAATAAAATACCTTAATGCATCATCGCTTCAAATCCTGTCAGATTTAGACGAGCAGCCTGACATATCATCACTGAGCTTAAAATACCATTTGAGCAGGTGGAGCTCTCCCACTCAAGGTCATAATTAGGACTCTTGTAGAGTAAGTAATCCTGAGGAGATTTGTTAAAAATCATTTTTGTAAACATATGTACATTGGACCTTTTCTTCACACTGTTCCTCGTGAGGTAATGCCATGAGATCCTTTTTAAATATCACTACAAATTCAACATCCATTTTTTAACCCAAAAAGAAAAAAAGGGCAAAGCTCCACTTTTTGAGTGACTGTAAATGTTCAGCTTGTCAGAAAATGTATGCAGTAGCTCTTGCTGTCCTGCAGGGGGCAGTAGTGAGAGGATACAGACAGTGGAGGTGGTGGTGATGGCTGCAATGGTTCCAATGGGGATTGACTTCTGGGCATCACGCAGGTCTCCAGAGCGGTTGGATCCAGCCATGATCCCTGAAGGGGGCAGTCGATGGTGCGTTACAAGCAGATAAATATCAGCTCATTCCTACACATGCTCACCTCAGATATACACAGTGTCTGGCATTGTAAACAAAAGCATGAATGTCACACAGAAACCTGTTTCTTAAACTATTCAATTCAATCAATATAAACCACCTTAGTGTGTAAGTTAAGAAAACTATGAAGGCTTTCACCTGTCACAGATGGGAAGTAGATGCCAACCAGCAATGTGAAGAAGCTGGTGATGTCGGCCAACACGTAGCGGTTAGCATTGGTCAGGGGATCTTCAGGGTCTTGTACGGCCTCCATGTTCTTCCTGGCGATCAGGTCGCCCTTCTCATAGTAGGTTCCAAGCAGGTTCTCTGGATTGATGACAGAGAGATTGAGTTTTGCAGAATGAGGTGATTTGTGTAGACAAAAGAAAAAGATTCTGGATTCTCATTTCAAATCGACTCAAATCTACTTTGTTCGGTTCAGTTCGGTTATCAGTCCGTCACTATTTTTAGATAATTAGCTTGTGTGAGATCCAGCAAACAAGGAATGGTTTCCAATAGTTACATTTAGGAATCTTGATACTGTGCCTCTGTAACTGTAACTGGAGTAACTGGTTAAGTTACTGAAGGGATTACAAATGGTGCTGTGTGTCGTCTCCCACCAGTGCTGCAACTGACCTTTTTTGAACCAGCAGGTGGTTAGTTTAGTTTATCAACAGAAGAAAGACATTTTATGTCAAAGTGGAAACCTCTCTGCTCAGTGATCTAATTATTATTTTTACAAATATAAAAAGCTAAGTGAGAACATATTAACCTTGTGAAACCTTCAGGAGATGAATTTCAATAATAGAGTGAGTTAGTTTAAAACAAACTGTCACATTTGTTTTAAATGTTTTTTACTGATCATCAGTCTAAAAAAGTCACATTGAATCTACTTTGATTCAAAGTTATAAATCAACAACAGTTTTAGGAGGAATATAGTTGTTATACTCTAGGCACTGTATTAACCATCTGATCTGTGAAAATGTAACTCTATAATACAGGGTTTACTGTTAAACGCAGTGAAACAAGGTTAAGCTAGCTCTAATCTTTCTGTAGCTGTGGGTTTCAGTAAGCCTTAAGGATCAGAAATGACTTCATTAAGCTTTGTCTTTGTGAAGCTAAATCATTTTCCACACGTCCTGAAAAGACTGTCGAGCATCTCCAAAGGATGAAGTGTATCCTGCAGCATCTAGTCACACAAACTGTAGGTGGAGTGAGCAACACTGATGAAGACGGCAAAGTCAGAGCAGATGTTTTTCTTTTCTTTTGAGAAGAGTGAGAACTGAACCCCTACAAATGTAACAGGACATAATGGACGATTAAAGAAACTTATGAAATGACAAAAATTGCAATAACTGTGAAAATAGAGCTTCTTTGTATGATATAATACAAAGAGACAAACATGTGTTCTACTGCAATTCAACTAAAATAGTACATTGCCAAAAAAAAGTGACAGCCTTTGTTAATAGTTTCATATGCCTCTCTCAAGTGCTGCTCCCTGAAAAACTGCAGCAATTCATACTGGAGACATTGTTAAGTTGCCTCATCTGACAGTGGATTTTTTGTCATAAGGAAACACTCAATGCGACAAATACTAAATGTGTTTTAAGAGAGCTTCAAAGTGAACAAAGCATTAAAACATTTTCCATCTCAGGAGAAAAAGGGTAGCACCAACAGGAAAATATGAGTGAGTCAGCAACATTTAAAAAAAAAAAACAACACAGCATTTTGTGTGTTCGCTGTGTGAAAACGACATATTGGCAGATGTAAAGCGGATAAACCAACCTGCCAGGATGCCACTGGTGACCCCGGGGATGCCCTGGATCTGAGTAATGTTGTTGGCGGTGAAGAATTTGTCACAGGTAGCGTTGAGGAAAGGTGAATCACAGAACAGGCGCCACAGCTGGGTGGTGACTGTCCCGTTAGCTGTCTCAATGGTCTTGGCACAAACGTCAAAGTTCGTCTTCCACACTAAAGTGCGGTTCCCCAAGAGGCACACACTGGAAGATATAAAAAAAGCATCTGTTGAAGCACCGCTGTGGTTTTTAATTCTTTTGTACAGACTGAAAACAGAATTGAAAACATAAACTGATCTTATAAACACAAAAAATAAACACAAAAGCATTTGGCCTTTTTTTTTAAAATTCAGACTGAAACAATAATAGCTTCATTAAAAATGCACTGAAGTGGGTTAAATAATAGACATATAGTTTGCATATAACTGCTGATCAGTTAACTTCTCAAAGAGTGATGCAGGTTAGAACTGCATGTTCAAAGAACCATTGATATGACCTTTAAAAGGCATAATAATGCAAATATAATATTCACTCTTCGGACAATTTTAGCTAAGTTTGAACCTAAAAATCAACGTTTGTCAACCAGCATTTCATTATTGCAATTTATTTAAACCTAGGAGGCAGCGAGAGCACAAATCTCTATGAAGGCATATTCCAGACTGAACACTGTTGCCCTCTTGTGGTGAAATAGTAACTGTCTTGTTAAAAAATTCAACCAAGTCTTAGGGGCAGGTAAATTTTGTTTGTCCATTGATACCATATTTGATACCAGAACCAAAACACAACTTCTTTGGTGCAGGGAATAAATACTGATGTGATCAGTTTTGGTCAGATGTGTGTTACATGTGCTCAGATGTGTGTTCGTCTGACTTGTGGATGACAGATATTCTGTCTTGGTTGTAATTTCTTACGGGAAATCAGGAGGATCGACGGCGGTCTTGATGACCCCAGCGTAGACGGCCAGGATGGAGAGGATGACGCAGGCCAGAAACACCAGGGCCAGCTTGTTAACATACTTCACGCCCACAAACACCACCGTGGCCATGGAGGTCAGCAGAATGGTGCCGTACACACGCATGTTGTTCAGCAGGGCGGCCTCCGCCTCAGCACCCTCCAGGCCCTCCAAGGGAAAGATGGCCGCTTTGGGCGCGATGTAAATCTGAAGTAGAGGGGTTCAATATTATTAGTTTTTTACCTTTCTGTATCCAGAGAAAACACACCTGCCTTTTTCTCATAAAAGTTCTATACAATCTCATTGTTGCTCAAGGGCATTTTGGCGGTAGCTGTTCAGGGAGTGAGTGTTACTCATCCACTCTCACTCCTCACTTTCCCCTGGTCTGCCTAGGGATTTAAACTGACAGATTTCAGGTCACAATCCTACTCCTCCAACTCATTGTTTACTGCTGAATTTAATAAATTTCACCCTGGGTAAAAAATAAATAAATAAATAAGAGGAAATATAATAAAAGAGGTGAGAAAGGCAGCGAGGGATGAGGTGAGTGAGGAGGACAACTCTGTGAAGTGTGAAAAAATGTGATGCTCACATTAACAGTCCTCTAGTGGAGCTGGAAGCAGCGCACATAATACTGGCTGTTTTAATTCAGCTTAATTAAAGAACCCAAGCATGGTATTAATATTCGAAATTAACTGCCATTATGTTCACTTTTTACTACGGGTCAATCTAAGAATAGTCCCATCATATATAAAATGGTAAACCCCTAATTAGCCTGTCAGTATCTGTCATCAGCTTTGGATGAATCATCGCAGGGCTGTTACATAAGCACGGGAATTTCTCTTGTTCTTTTTTTTTTTTTTTTTTAAAAAGATGATTAAGTTTCCATCCCAAACAGTTTAATCACCATGAAGGACGATGGGAGAATTGAGAGGAACAAGCGAGGAGTCATGGCTCACGTCGGTCATTTGGCTGGAGAAGCTGATCTGATGCTAAGAGCACCATATCACTAGGCAAACAAATCTCCTGCTTCACTGTGAACTGTTCATGCTTCCTAAAATAGCAACAACAGTGTGTTCTTGGCTCGGGTGGAAGGATGAAACATATTCAAATCAGCCTTCTCCAGATCCACTCCTTACAATTCTGCAGGGATTGTTATTTTACAATGGAAACTAAGCCAGCTTTGACCCAGAAGACAGAATTAACCTCCAGGCATGATCAAACTCTGCATATCCATTAGAGGCATCCACAAGGAGAATAACGAAATAATAATAATGATAATAATAATAATAAAACACACACACACACACACACACACACATTCTGGTATGTTGATAACGGTGGACCATAGTGATGAGAGCTGTTTCAAGGAATGGTCTTGTTACTCCGCCAGTGTCTTGATCTCTCACTAATGCAGTATTTGCATAATTACCCAATAGTCCATGCAGCATTGGGGGACTGCAGTGGAAGAAATGTGGAATAAAAGGCAGAGGAAGAGGAGGAGGAGGAGGAGGAGGAGGAGGAGGTGGAGGAGAGGAATGAAGATCGAGATAAAAGATCCCGGCATTTCATCAACTGATCAGAATTCACGTTGAAGAAGACAGTGGGAGAAAAAATAGCTTCAAAGCACAGTGAGGAGGAAAATAAACCAAAGAAGAAGAACTCTGGATGTGCCTGTGACACACACAAACACACATATCAGAGGCTCCTCCTGGACGATATTCTGCCTAATTGGAATAAACAACATGTTTCAACTTATGTACGTACAGTATGTGGAGCATTATATATTTGTTTTTGTGACTCCTGACCCAGATGATAAAAACGGACCCTATCACGACTTTGTGCTGAGATTTAAAAACATCCTGCTGTGAAGCGACCCTAACCCTAGCAGCCTTTTCTCATTAACTAACAAGTTGAACTTTGTTTAATCCAAAGTAGTTGTTTTTTCCCATCATATAGATATTACACATAAAAGAGTGATATCAATCTCCTCACCTACCTCTTTCTCACTGAGAAAATGTTTTCCTGACAAACCATCTCATTGATTGTAGAAACTATCACCCTACATAAGTCCTGAAGATTTTCAACAAAAATCCATTAAGTTGTGACAAAGTTATGAATTTTACTCAAAAAGTGTCACTGTTTTCAGTGTGTGTACCGACTGCTTCCTTCTTCTGTTTCCTCTATGGCTCGTGGACACAGCAATGCTGTTTTATTGCCCCCTACTGGTCCTCTGAACTAACTGCTTTAACAAGCTGCTCTTTCGATGCAGGGGTCCCCAATCCTGGTCCTCGAGGGCTGCTATCCTGCATGTTTTAGATGTGTCCCTCTTCCAACACACCTGATTCAAATGACCAGCTCATCATCAAGCTCTGCAGAAGCCTGATAACGATCCTGATCATTTGAATCTGGTGTGTTGGAAGAGGGACACATCCAAAACATGCAGGATAGCAGCCCTCGAGGACCAGGATTGGGGACCCGATGTAGACTGAGGGTGATGTCAGTCCTGACTAATGAAGGCAAAATGCCCCATGTCTAAACGAAAACAACAAACATGTCATGAAGGCAATTCCAGACTGAAATGGTAAATATTTTCTGATGTCAATGACATTTTAAAGTGGTTACTCAAAGTTTGCCAAATTCTCAGCAGACATCAGTGATTGATTTCTGAATACCTCCATGCTGCTGGTTTTGTTTGGCTCCTTGCCTTTAATCATTGAACCATTTCCAATACTGGCTTCAGATTTCCTTGGACCAGAGCAACATAGTGCAAAAATCTTTTATGTATTACCAACATAATTGAATCCAAAGGGTCGCACTCCCCTGGTGGCGGTTCTGCACTCACGGCCCAATGACATCAACGTCCTTTTAGAGAGACCGTGATGTTTATGAGGAAAAGCTGTGATTTTAATGGTCTTCTTCCACCAAGCAACCTGGCAGCTCCCATCATTTTCCTTTGTTGAGGCACTATGGGAGAACTAGCTTGAAATTGAAGACACCCAAAAAGGCCAAACAACAAACATGGCAACTGCTCTGCAGAAGTTGTCAAAATCTTCTCAGAGTAAAACGTTCCTGCTTGTGCCCACCTGAACATTCACTGGTTGTTTTGGACATGCTGTGTTAAGTCAGATTTAAAATGAGAGATGAGACATCGATGGAAGATGTTTCTTACCAGGAGGAGCTCGATGGCTCCCAGGATGTACATGGCTCCAGCGAAGGTGGTTCCCAGGTAGAAACAGATCCCCACGGCTCCCCCAAACTCAGGGCCCAGTGAACGGGATATCATGTAGTAGGAACCTCCAGCTACAAACAAAACACAACAAGATCAACACAAACACTCAGTGGTGTTTAAATATAGGTACAGGTTGTGTGTAATTTAACTGGAAACTACTTCTCTGTACCAAAGCTACAGTATGAATCACTCATTGAACAAAAATAAACTGTGATTCAAGCAAATACTTGAAAAAATTTATTGATTTAGTCAGCTAATTTAGCAATTACTAATTACCTAACGATTCTTATTTTTTATTTGTGCATCTATTTGCAAAAAACAGTATTCAACTTCTGTCATAAGATGATAGTAGAATAGTAGAAAATAGTAACGTAATTTTACTATTCAACACAAGTAGTGATTTTGCCTATTCTGGCGTTATTTACTTTTTCTGCAATGATCACATCTCACAGAGCTTGTATATTTGTGTATAACAGTCTGCAGATAAATTAACTGAACATAAATAAATAGACCTTAATCAGCACTTTGCAGCAGTATAAAGGCTGGTACCAATTATAACAGAGACAGTTATAATTGGCGTAGAGTTCCACACTTCTCCACAAGCCTGTAATTTGCTCTGACCCCTGCTGTATGCACACCAACTGGTAAGACGCAGGCCATCATTACTATGTAAACTCACATTATAAAATGTAGCTCCACTGCATGTGTACATTAATGTGTCTGTATACAGACACAAACATGCACATTCAGAGCTTCATGGCAGCCATTTGGCCGACGCTTTATTTTTGTGTAAATAACATTGTGCGACGACAAGTTAAAGTGCACAAAATCCCAGACTAAAGCTTTTAATGTTTCTGGAGACATCAAGCTGGGCTGGGATGTAATGTGCCAAAAGCAATCAGTGAAAAGAGAAATTTAGAAGCGGACAGCCTCAAACAGTGATGACTGTGTGGTGCCAGCGTCTGCTCACCCACCTGGCACTACTCCATTGGTAGCGATGGCACTCATCGAGATGGCAGTCAGCATGGTCTGCACAGCAAGGGAGGGGAAATGACAGAGGAACAGGAGAAAAACATTAGATCATATTTACCAGAGTCTGCATATACTGTGAATATAAAGTGTTGATTGCTGAGCTTCTCATTTTAAACCCCAGTGTTTGACTGAGCCATGGAAAGATTTTCATAGATGTATCGAAATCAACATCTAACTAATAAAAGAAAAACAGATCCTCTAAAAGAAGAAGAAGAAAAAACAAGATGGAGTGCAACCATAGAAAGAATGGATTTTTTTAAAGTCAGAGTTAAATATAAATCTTTTTGATATTTAAGCAAATAAAAGAACCAGTTCACATCTTAGCATATTCACTATGTGTGCGCTTGTCTCGGTCACGTGATCAGACACGTTAGCCAAACAAACAAGTCCGCAAAGTAGCAAAAATGAGTAAAAAAAACCAAACAAAAAAACCCAAATGTCTTTTAAGAGCTTCTTCGCAGAGGGGAAACTTTTTTTTACATTATTTTTTTATGCCGGTCGTGTTATGTTATTTCTGCTGTATTTATCTGCCACACCTTGAAGGCCAGTCCGTGAAAATAAGGCTGACATTAAACCGGTCCGTGGTGCAAAAAAGGATGGGGACCACTGCTCTACAGGATGTAAGTCAGTGGAGATCATTTAATGTACATTGAACAGACCAAGCGAACGTGAAGTCACCCATTGCTTTGTGGACTCGCCTTCTGAAGCCAGGAGATTGCCAGTTATACATCGCCATGTTGGTGTTTTGGAGCCAGAAGTGACCATATATGGATATGAAGGGAGGAGTGAGGAGGCGGGTCTAACCACAATCCCAAATCTTCCTCTCTTTGAAGCCTAATATCTGCTTATTTATAAAAAGCTTTTCAGATGAATCACCAGATCCCTATCAATAAGAATTAGCTTAAGCTCATGACTTCACAATGACCTGTGAAAATTTTGATTTCATTCAAATGACAGATTTTTTAAATTGAAGTCTAATAGGCCACCAGCTACAGTGATAATCAATTTGCACAAAGACTGGAAACATTTCACCTGTCACAGTCCATCTTAGTTTGATCATTAGCACTGAATTCAGGGTATAACTCGATGAGACTGATGAGATTTTAATCAGTTTTGCAGGCATTTAGTCAGAAACCAAAAAAGAAAGAGAACAAATTCGACTGGATGATGAAGCTGGAGGAATAGTTAGGGGATCAACAAAGCTATTACAAGTAATCCTGAGGGGGCATAGATGTGTGAACCAAATTTAATGGTAATACATCCAACAGTTATCAAGACATTTCAGATTCACACATTTCATTTCAAATGGTAATATAAATGTCACAGTGGTGCAGGAGGGGAAGTCAGTGGATTACTAAAGTCATTAGGTTTGATCCTCTGGGGAACAGGAACATCTGTATCAGATTTAATGACAATCCATCCAACAGTTAATGGGACTTTATTCTGTGTTAACCAAAGCAGTAGAATGACGTTTAACATGCTTTAAAATCACAGTTTGTGCAAATGTTAAGTTTTCTGCCTCTTGGTAAGAATCACTTCTATTTTTTATTGTCAGGAAGCTGCTCAGTGAAATCATGTATCACTTCACTTTGCTACAGAGATTATGTGGGGACAACAACAATTTACAGCTATGCTAAAGCCGCCTGCTTGCTTGTTGATTAGACAAATAATATCGCCACGGGGTCTGTCGGTAGCTGTCAGAGCAGATTCAGACAACCAATGACAACTCTAATGTAACTCTGGTACTGAGTGGGAGAGGAAAAAAAAACAGCATAAGAAATGTAAGGGCATGCTAGAGTGGAGCTCACAGTTTGCCTGCAACACAAACAGCCAGGCCTGACTGCCCTGCAGAGGACGAGGGGAAGACATGCAGGCAGCAACGGAGAAATAAAAGTGGCAAAGTGAGAAGCAGTGAGTGAGAAAGAGAGTGAGAGAGAGATAGTGTGTTCGACAGTACAAAGACAGCATTAAGATTTTATTATTCTTTCAAATGCTATTGTTGAAATTCTGAGAGTCTTTTTACATTGTCTGCACATGAAAGAGAGGGACAGAGACAGAGACAGAAGCATGAGGACGAGACGGGAGGAGAGTTGCCCTTTCCTAAAACAGCTCCTGCTTTCCTGCATGTGTTTATGTTTCTATAAATACTGCCTCATTATTTTTATTTTTACATTTTTTATGCCATTACCATTACAAATCAGTGTTTCAGTATCGAAGTCGAACTTTTTATAGCCCACAGTATTTTTATTTTTAATTGTTATTGATTCAGTCAGTGTATGAAATGGTCCCTTCTTGATAAGGTTTCAGTCATGATAAACAGCTACTGTGTGTTATCCACAGACTGTATATATAGAAATGGATGAAGTAACCAGGTCTAAAAAATGAGGCCAATTTGAAAGTGAAAAAAAGTGCAACACTCCCGACGGCCACTAGGTGCTGCCTCCAAAAAGCTCTGACTGACTTCAGAAATGTAGTAATTTCTATGAAGCAATCACATTACCGTTGTGCCGCACAATTCAATTTATTTTTGTTTGGGTATCAGCCACAATAGAAGAAAGTTGTTCCTGATGTGCAGCCACAGGACACCGCACCGGTTGTGTTCGACTGTCATTACGTCTGTCTCTGTGAAGGCTGTAATGTGGTTAGTGTCACCTGAGGGCCTGGCGGACTGACGATCAGGAGTGAAGAGTGAGTGGGGCTCTGTTCCTCTCTCTAATCTGGTCATAATGAGGCCACAAGCTCTTCTCCCACCACAGCAGATAAGACAGTAATTGTTTAAGTGTTTTATCTGATGTGGGCAGCAGCAGCAGCCACGTAGAGGTAGTCAGTCGCATACCCAATCACCCAATCACCACGCAACTGTACAGAAAAGCCAGAGATGGACTGATCTAGTTTACACTGGTAGAACCATCACATCGGATCATTGTAGTGTATGACTGTGAATTATATATTTCAGTAATGGTAAAGTTAAAAGTCAAAACATCCACTTCACCACTAAAGCCTTGATTGTGTCTTTAAAACACATGCACTGTGTAATGATAACTGACTCATGACTTGATTGTTAACATCCACTGTCTGATTATAGATCTGAGTTTGGAGAGTGGTCTATTTTTTTTTTTCAAACCAAAAACTAAAAGTGTAAGGAAGGGATTAAACAGTGTGTTTATCTGTTTATCTGATGTAATCTCAATGGTAAATATTAGCACGTCTGGCTAATGTAGCGCTTCTTTTGAAAGAGTGCATTATTTTCTGTGTGCATTCAAATGACAGCCTGGTTTAACCTTTTTCCTTTGTTTCCTGCCTCTGGTATAAAAACAATACTCTTCTTTTATGACCGTGTCCTCTGCACTGAGCAGCAGCTCTTCAGGAGGCTGATTTTTTTACCTGGGACATGGAGTTTTAACACCCCAATCTTTTAGCTAATATAATTAATGCAACAATCAAGTGCACATTTAAGACCTTTTCACAGGCTCTTCATTTCAACCAGCTCCTCGTGGAGCTATCTGTAATTAGCTCGATAGATCGCTAAAGCTGATAGACTAAGTGTGGTAGTGACAGTTGTGATTTCAGCTGGCAATATCAGCAGTAGTTGGCAAGAAACGAGAAGCCTGCTTTTATCTACCTGTGAGAGAAATCAAGCACCCACTGTGTTGAAAATAACTAAGGATTTGGAGTGGTGGATCTGCCAGTGTTATCACTGTCGACTGCCTCGTTAGCTGTGTGAGAACAGAAAGCTTGACAGACGTAAGAAGCAGAAACTAATGAGGTCGTTTGGATCAAGAAGAGGGTTTTTGTAGGTTTTTCGCTGATAACTGTATCTACGGGACATTTCTGTCTGGATCACGACAAACTCCAGACAGGACAACCGTGACCTCTCACAACATGACAGATTTATAATTTCCCTTTCACTCTCTGGTTGGGTCCTGATGATCCATCTGTCATTTTGTTTTGACTGGAGTGACACACAGCTAACAGATGAGATTTGTGTGTAAATCCCATTTGGTTACTTCACCTTTACTTTTAGCAGTGTCCTACTTTTATTTTGACCCTCTGAGCGTCACCGCTGACAGAAACATTAACAAACACCATCAATCAGCTGCTGTCACTAACACAGAGATCCCTCCAAACGTCTGGCAAAGATCTCCAAAGGTCTCACTTCAATTTGCTGAAGGTCAAACCTCTAAATGAACCAAACAGCATCAAAAGTAGATTCAGGAGATCTAACAACTAAATTCATAACTTTTCCAGTTCAGGCAGTTGTTAGCCTAGGAGGCAAACTACCTCTCCTGATGACATCACGTCTGAATCAGCACCTGATTGGTGGACAGGTACTGAAAAAAGGAGTGTCCCGCTGTAGCAAGCATAATGTGCAGCATCTTTTTTTCCCACTGACCCACAGCCTGTGGCCTGTTTTATCGTCCCACTTTCAGGCAATGCGGGCAACACTAAAACCGTGATGGTTTTAGAGTTTGTGTGATCGAGTGTATCTCGTACTCTGGCTTGTATCACCATCTTTCTCCAGTGTCTCTAAGCTCACATGTACCCACGGGCCCTCTGGCCTCTAAGCATGCCAGCAGACAACGTCAGATTATGCCGCCTCGCCATCTGTCTTAACCACATGAGGTACAACAGAACGCAGCTTACATATCAGACAAAGGGGGCGGTTTCCCCTCAAAGGCAACGTGAATGGTAGCAAAGCTTGAGTAACTGTGGAGCTGTCATGATTACAGCTAAAGCTGAGAAATGTATTAGGTGAAGAAGCTAATTTTCGTTTTTAATAGAAGTCTGCTGGCTGCTACACTCCCTAATGCTGACTGCAAAGGACACTTTCAGTCTGTTTCTTCCCAAAGCTACAGACAAACTCTGGTTTGGCCTTTAGTCGACCTTAGAGTTGAGCGGAAATTGGTTTTGACAGGAATGGAGCTTTTGTGCTGCCCTGAGAGCGTGCTTCATTAGCATGCTTCATTACACAAATGCAGAATAGTTTTGTCAAGTACAACTTCATCAATTCACATACAATGGTACAGTAGAAGTCTATTTCCGGCGTGCTGTTTATCACTTGAAATCCCCGTGGATGGTATACTGTGAAAGGCAAACGTGTCAGATGAAGGAGATGGAGGTGATTTTTGCCTGTAGACTGACATCGGGGTTGAAAACTGAATGTGAGAGGACGAGATGCAGCTGTGTGAGAGAGGAGGAAGAGGAGGAGGAGAGAGGTGGCAAGGCAGGACAGGAATTGGGTGGTAGGTGGAAAGAGAGGAAGAGAGAGAGATGGGGAGAAAACAAAAGAGAGGAGGAGGAAATAATGAGACAGTAAAATGAAAAAGGCTTGGAGAAATTGGGGGAGCGAAAGAGATGAGAGTCAAAAATGAAAGCGACGAAGGGAGAAAAGGATCCTTAGCATTTAAATGAGTCACGACAGAGGGCAGACCACCCTTCCCCTCGCAGCATTTGAATTCAAGACCTGGAAGTAATGAGGAAGGCCAAACAACAGATGACTTTCCATCTAGAATATTAAACCTCATTTTATCTTGGTGACAGGCCTGCATTCATTATCCCGGATAAAAATACTCACACCCAGCACACGTTTGAATATACCTGCTCGGAGAATGGCGTCACCAGTAATATACCGACTTCTGAAATGGTTTGGTTGTGTGTATGACTTCAGGGCTAATAGTTCAACGTGTCAGAGCCGTTCCACACGAAGGCACATTCTTCATATAGTAATGATTCCCACAGTGTTTGAGAGTGCCGCGCCTTGTTAATGCTGCTGTCAAAATGTTGCACGGCGGTGAAATAACGCCGTGAGTGCCCGACAGCTACAGATGTGTGCAGCTGTGATTGAGCATCTAGTGAAAAGTGCGCTGTCAGTGATATCCCAACATGTGAATAAAACATGGGGTCACGCTGTATATTGTCAAGCACTACAGCATGCGCGATTCCTTTGCACTTCAGGTCCTGTGGATTTCACTCAGGCGGGGATCGCTGCATACATGTATGTACACACACACACGCACACACACACACACACACACGAACTGGCAACCCCTGGAGATCTGGGTGGTTATGTGTTATGTAAGGAGCTCAGGAGGAGAGAGGTGGGGGTTTCTCACACACCGTTCACGCTCAGGCTTATCGCCCCAGGGCTCTGCAATGAGCTCGGTGTGACTGATAAGAAATGTGTGTGTGTGTGTGCATGTATGTGTGTGTGTGAGAGAGCTTGAGAGAGACAGAGAGAGGGAGATGGAAGGACAAAATAAGAGCGAGGAGGATAATGTATTTTTGAGAGTTTAAACAGTCACTGGTATATGCGTGTAGGACATCTTAGTGTAGATGTGTGTGTGTGTGAGCATAAAAAAATGGAGCATAGAAAATTCAAGTGTGTTTATGTGTGTTTGCATGGCTTCCCGTCAAACTGAGGCTGAACCAGCTTTGATCTTTAAGGCTTTTTTCTCACATGCTATTTTTAGCATAAAACCAAGAGCAATATTTTTTTATTCAGAAGCTTCACAAAATCTTTTCTCTCTCAGGAAATAAATATGCCAATTAAATTAAATGAGTTCTCTTACTTTTTGAATATCGACATTTTGGAGGGAATAATCCTCATGTTACTTCTCAAAAATTCATTTCAACATTAACATCGTACTTCAGTTGTCAAATATGTACAACAATGTATATGAAGACAGCATGGGAAACATACTGTGCCCGCTCAGCGTGTAGTTTCAAAGCCCTCTCTATACTGTCACAGAGAAACATGATTGGGAAGCAATGTGTGTCTGTGCAGGCAACTTTGCTATGGTTGGGATTTGAGGGGGTTGTTCTATAAATACTCTCTGTGCTAGAGGAGAATCTAGGTTGCACAAACACGCAGACACACCAACATACAATCCTGCTACAACGCACAGCGCAAACCAGAGAAAAGACACACGGCTCTGACAGCTGATACAGACCACACAGTTTGAATTAAACGTAACAATAAGATAAACAAAGCTTCATTGGACTATCCATGTGTCTGTAACGTCTCCTGGTGCCTGGCACAAAACTCAGACACAGGAACGCTGTGATGTTTCCCACAGAAAGACACTTCAGGTAAAACAAGTCGACGTCGTCTCTGCACAACAGATACGATGTTTGGCAATTCAGTGAAGAGGCACAAATATATGTTCCCTGACAATCAAATGCATCAAACAAGTCAAACACAATCAGCTTGTAGCAGCCACTCAGACCACTGACAGCGGCGCCGTGGATCCTATGGGACAGTGTCTGTTGTAATTCGAGTCTCAGGGCCACGACGGGGTGTCAGTCCAAAGTCACTCTGACACATGAGCACAGCTCCGTGGCGCTGACATTAATGGGAACCAGAGAACATCACAGTGTGTCATCATCCATTTTGTTCTTTTTACAGATTGAATGTGTGGTGTCTATAAAGTACAATAGTGGAGCAGCATACCTCAAAGGAAACCTGGTTCTGTACAAAATCTTTAAACGTGGCCTTTAACGTGAAAGTTATGTGACTCCACTAATGGCCAGTGTGATCAAAGGAGCTAAAATAAGATGAAAGTTAAAACTTCCTCCCTTGAAATCCTTAACACAGATTCTTAAGGTTTGATGCATCAACATCATGCACACAATTAAACTATAAAACTCTGAAAAATAAATAAATTCTACTTAAAGCTGGGTTTGGTTGAGCCTTTAAAATCGAGTGATGCTAATATGAATATCTATTTGGTTTGCTAATGCATCACTTGTAGGTATAGGGATCCATGTTTAATGTTTAACTTTTGATATTTTCTATTCTGTGTTAACAAATATTACAAAAAGACCCAAATTAATACCATATAGTCCTCATGTATCCTATATCCTAGTAACAAAATGTGTTTCCAAAGCCACATTTAGCTCATCCCTCTGCGCCGTGGAGCCTCACTGTCCAAACACCTCACCAAGGTGTCATGATTAATATAGGCCATGTTGTTCATCATGTTGATCTCACATTATTATCATCATACTGCTGTAAATATCTAACAGTACATCAACTCTAAAGCTGGAAATAGTCTCAAACAAATGCACATAAATGCTGGAGTAGTTTGATGATAAATAGTCAGATAGTTGGGTAAATTCAGTTTTAATCTGGTTAAAGTGTGATGCTCATATGCCAAGTAAGGTTTGGTTAATAATGTGAGGTAAACAGATGTATATGTCTTTCCCCCTTATTTTGAACTGATCCCACATCATCATCCTACCACTGTAAAGCACATCAAATCTGTAGCTGAAAACTGACCAACAGAGAAACTTAAACGCTCAATAGCCTCCCTGCACAAATGTGTCCAATTCCAAAAAGACAAGTTTTTGGTAGAGTCAATAAATACGTTTACTCAGGACTGAAGTGGTTTTGATGTGGGCATGGATTAATATAAAGTTTTTAATCTTTTTCTTCTATACCTGCTTTCTCCACACTTGGGTCTCAGGGGTCTGCTGGAGCCTATCCAGCTATCAGTGGGCAAGAGGTGGGGTACACCCTGGACATGTTACCGGCCTATCACAGGGCTAACACAAAGACAAACAACCATTCACTCTCCCACTCACACCCGTGGTCAATTTAGAGTAATCAGGTCACCTAACAAGCATGTCTTTGGACTGTGGGAGGAAACCAGAGTGTTTTACTGATGTAACAAAGGAAAAGGACAATGTTGCTAAGGAGACTATTGTCATATAAAGATGTTGAACATTAATGTCATACAGTAAAAGAATCGAGGAACCATTTATGAATAAAACAAGCAGACGGAAACATCTGTTTTAGCTACTCAAGTAATTTATATATCTGACAAATCAAGGAACTGCATCACATTCATCCAAAAGACACATGAAAATGCTGCTCATTAATTTGCAGCAACGGAGTAATCCAAACGGAAGTGATGATGAATTGCTATGATAGAACCACAGTCATACTGTCTCATAAATATTCCCCCATATTCTGTGGCAGCTCCTCAATCTTTGCTGTTCTCAGCAAAGTTCATAATGGTGATTACAACATTTGGTGTCTTTTACTGCTGCAAAACGTATTATCAGTGCACATCTGCTGCTGTAAATGCTGTAATACGCTGCTCTTCACCTCAAGGTCACCACAAGATTCAGCTTTTCGGGACAAACCGGGACTGAAATAGAAGCAGGTAAAAGACTCACTGTGGCACAGCACATGAAGACGATGATGAAAGTCCCAATGACGCCTCCAATTCCCACCAACCAGGTCATCCTGAGGAAGAGGATCACGCCGAAGATGTTCTGGATGCATGGCAGGTAGACGCCCATCAGAGTGCCGAGCTGAGGGGCCTGGAAGAGGAGGGAGGGGGAAGTTATTGTAAATAACAAAATCAAACCTGAGGGTCCAAAACATCAGTAAGAGTAAGACCAGCCTCTATCATCAACATGATCTGTGCATGGTCATCAGATCATTTTAGTATTTTACTGATAACATACTGGATTTCATGAAACTTTGTTTAAGTAGTATCATTTTAAATCTCAGACGACGATAAGCCAGACAGTCCAGATGTGCTGCATTCACTGAATGACTCCTGCTACATTTCAGCAGATATGTAAATCAATGAAAATCAACACACCCGCTGTTCATGCTGGGAAGCACACTGTGCACATTTGCTGAAGTTTGTGTGTCTTGTCTTTTTTTATTCTCCAAGTGTAAAGAACCAAAACAACACAAAGGAAACACGACCCAGATGGTCACGCTGCCATTAAGGCAAAACAGACACTTACTTGTAGGACTTCACAGATTATTACTTTCAAAAGCCCAATTTGTAATTGTAATGGGGTGCTCTGGGTCGAAGTGAGTGCTGATGTCACATTACTGGCTCTGTTTATTTTGATTTACTATGAGGACGTGCTTTTTTCTTCTTTTTTGTTACTGCTGCAGCCTAACATACTTTTAAAGTTGTAATATTTGCTTTTTCTTAAACACACTGCATATTACACTTGAATTAACGGCTTACAGACTGAAAGCCAAATTGTGCCTTTTGATAGCGTTGCTCTGATTCATGGCCTCCCCACATTACTCTCTGTAAATCCTCTGTTGACTGCAAGAATAGTTACTTTGAGTCCAGGAGATAAAAGAAAACTCTAAGATCAGAAGGTAGTCATGGGACCAATCAGTTCAATGGATGGATGGAATATTATTGTATTTCCTTTACAGTTTGTTGCTGTGATGGATTTGTTGCACTTGGTTTTGCTGCAGTGCTGTCCCCTGTGTGGATCAGTGGACAAAGCCAGAGCTGCGGTGAATGTCCTTACCCAGCACCAGACTCACTTTCAAGGCCGATCCACTGAAAGCAATTACTGACACTTGGAGATTGAAGATGTATTTTGTCGCACTTGTTATTGATTAATAGGAGGTTTCTCTTTCTGAAGGTTTCTGCATGCTCTTGATGCGAACGTGCGCACACCTATTTGTTTGTGCACAATATGTGCTGTGTACGTCTGCGCCGCCGTGATGGCATGCATTAAATCTGAAGGACATACCAGCTGACCCTGTACATAATAAAGAAATATTCATTTCCCGCTCAAGGACAGCTTGGTCAATGGCGGGTAATTATGCCAATATCCAGCCATGACCCATTTTACCAAGTGAGAGCACAGACCTTAACTGTCATGTCATTACATCACAAGTAACACATGGACAAACCGTCTCTGCTGCATTTCTGTGCTTAAACACAAACAAACAGGAGGAAATGAGGCCGGATTAGCTGAGGTCTCTGTCAGGAAAGATGTTATTACACATGAGGATGTGACCTAAAAAGGAGAATATTTCACAGATGAAAAACAAAAATGTAGCAGGGTGATAAAAAGTTCATCTCACATGAGTAATTTCAACAAAATAGGGATCACCAGCTCCTTCAAACTACATATCTGCTGAGTTTATTCATGAAGTGATTAGATAGAGTTCAATACACTGAAGATAACTGAAGTCTTTTGTAAGAATGGGAACAACTGAATCAAGAGGTAATAATAATAGATACAATACATATCCAACAGGCTATGCATTTTCAGAGAAATGGTTTCAATTAAAAAAAAGAAATTGAAATGAAATAATACTAAATATAATATATAAAAATTAAATAATCTTTTACCAGACATGGGTTTAAATGTCTAAAAACTCATCCAGCCAGTAGCCCCCAAAAAGACAGACAAGTAAGTAACAGCTTGCACAGTTTTTGCCCTTGTGCCATCTGCTGGTAATGAGAGTTTTAATGATATTATACTGACTATTATACTGTTATGAGTGTTTTTATTGGATGTGTTCTTTATAAGTTAAACAAAAGTGCTAATGGCTACTATGACGACAAGTGGTTTCCAAGTGCTGTTTGATATTGTGTCACTATTGAAAACACACAAAAATCATTCACAGTGATCTGCACTTGATTGAGAAATTAGAATAATTGCCGTACGATTTATATTCATTAATTTTCAGCAGATCCATTAGTATCAGGGGATTTAACTGCAGTAAAGAAAGATGATAATTGGGGTAATTTAGAAATAGGAAACTTACCTAAATAAACATCAAAAGTTCTTTATTTGAAATGTTTGCTCATGTTCATGTGAAAAATGTCTGTTCCCCAAGATTACATCATGAGACTTTTTAAACTCTCAGTTATCAGCATTGTTTCTAAACTGTAAGATGAAATAATGATGTGCTCCACAGAGAATCTTAAATGGTTCTTGGTTATCCGTCAAGGCTGCTAATATATTTCTTCGACCGTGGTTATTAAATTTGCTCTAACAGGATGGACACTGCACAAGATGGAGAATTTAAAAAAAAAAAAAGTAAGACCTGCACTGAGAAGTGACAACAGATGCTGAATTCATAAACCAGACTTTTAATCAAATCATCCTGACAAGTGGCTGACATCAAATGAATAATATTGTGTCCGATGCTACAGTACGTGATTTGTTTGGAGAGGCTCGCTTTCCAGCATTAATAATGTACTGTTTGCAGAGTGGTGCAGAGGAGAGAGCAAGAGCCAGAGAGAGGAACAGAGACAGAGCGAGTCCAAACAGGTCTCACAAATATAATTATCTTCTAATTTCCTTTAGATAAACAACAGAGCAGGAGCTCTCACTCAGAACTGTAATTAGCAGCTTATCACTTTAGAAGCACTCGATGCAGTCGAGAAAAAGAGCCAATTACTTATTATCATATCTTATCATATCATATCATATCATATCACATCATACCATATCTGACTTTATCATATCATATCATATCATATCATATCATACCGTACCATATCGTACCATATCATATCATATCATACTGTACCATATCGTACCATACCGTACCATATCATATCATATCATATCATATCATATCATATCATATCATATCATACCATATCATATCATATCATATCATATCATATCATACCATATCATATCGTACCATATCATATCATATCATATCATATCATATCATATCATACCGTACCATATCGTACCATATCATATCATATCATATCATATCATATCATACCGTACCATATCGTACCATATCATATCATATCATATCATATCATATCATATCATACCGTACCATATCGTACCATATCATATCATATCATATCATATCATATCATATCGTACCATATCGTACCATATCATACCATACCATATCATATCATATCTATCATATCATACCGTACCATACCTTACCATACCATATCATATCATATCTATCATATCATACCGTACCATACCTTACCATACCGTACCATATCATATCATATCGTACCATATCATATCATATCATATATCATATCATATATCATATCATATCATATATCATATCATATCATATCATATCATACCATATCATATATCATATCATATCATATCATATATCATACCATATCATATCATATCATATATCATATCATATATCATATCATATATTATATCATATCATATCATATCATACCATACC
>OOFC01023510.1:0-10852 GCA_900323345.1 Pseudochromis fuscus | reverse complement strand
CACCTCGTTCCCTCCATCCAATCTTTTCATCATAGTAGTGTCTCATCGGTCAAATAAACTGCCTTCAATCTGATTAGTCGACAGCGGCGAGCGCCTCACGATCCTGAAGTGACACGGTGTTTTTCAGCACTGTCAAATATAATAATGTGGTTTATCGATAGCCGCGCGCCAAAGAGCCTTTACACCGTGACGACATTGTAAAAATTCCAAACACACAGTTGGCTCGTAGTCACACCAAAGCAGAGCGAGCCTGGTCACATAACTGTCATCTGATCGAGTCTTTTTGGAGTTGAGTAATCAGGATATTGGGCAGGAGCTGAAACCAAACCAGGCTGTTTTTAACATAACCACTCATACTTGGACCTCAAGTCACACATTTTTGTCTCTCGGTTCTTCTTTGGTTAAAGTGGTCATGCTCAGGTTTTATTTTGAGGGTTTCTTGTCATTGGATCACATTAGATCCTGGTGTAGAAACGTTTAAATGGACGGCCACATGGTTGCTGCATTTCCTCGAATAAAAACTTGTAGTCAGGTCAAGGTAGAGTCTCTAAAAATGACTGGGTCAGTATGAACAAGTTAAAGCTGAACTCCAAATACAGGCTGGAGAAAATCAGGGGTGAATAAATTAAGCATATAATTATCTGCAAAGGTTTCACAATAAAAGCCTTGTTATGTACTAAAGGGTTTCTGTCTGCTGAAATTGCAGTGGGCTTTAAATCTGAAACAGTTACAAAAAGTGAATTTCTCTGTGTTACTGTAATGTTTTGATCTTGTTTGAAGGCTACTAAAATAAGGCTACCATATTTCTTGGAATAAAATACAGTTGCTTTTGTCCAGTGAAACCCTAGTCGTGGGCTTTTACTTTGAAATGGGAAAAGAAAGTGTTGTAATGCAGTCACTCTATTTGTTTTAATACGCATTGCTCCCAGGCTTCATACTCAAATATGAATGAATAAACACAGGAAATGAGAAATAAAGGCCTGCCTCTAATACAAGCTGGCCTCAAATAGAGGCTGGAAATCTTCTGCAGTTAAGGTAAGGTATTTGAGAATTTACAGTATAGCTCATTAAATTTAGATTTAAAGGTTCTGCCTCCTGCCTCAAATAGAGGCTAGCTTGTATTAGAGGCAGGTTACTTTCTGCACTTAAAAGCACTAGGCACTGTTTGAAAATTGACGTTATGACTAATTAAGCTTATCAAATAAAAGAAATTCGAGATAAAGGCCTGCCTCTCATACAAGCTGGCCTCAAATAGAGGCCCGTTACCCTCTGCAGTTGGGCTCCACTATGTGAGGAAACACAGGAAACATTACCCTCTTGAAATATTTACGCTCTCTAATAAACCCCAATTTCCTCTCTTGTCTTTTTCAGGTGCTGGTGAATCTGGGAAAAGTACAATTGTCAAGCAGATGAAGTGAGTTCATTTCGTGTGCCTCCAGTTATTCTGCAATCCGACTCCATCAAAACAAACCTCTTTTTTATTCTTCTTCTTCCTATCTTTCCAAAGACTCTGTGATCTCTGATCAGATATGCATATTGCCACCACAGTAGATTACACACCAGAGGAGCATCCATTTTTCACAACACAAACAGTGTCAAACACCAATCACGCTGTTGGAGCGTCTCTACGTGTAATGTTACGCTCTGCGAGTCGCGCTACAAACAGGTACCGTGCGTAATGGATCGTGAAGACAACCCAGCACAATGCATTAATATAGACGCTGCCTATACATCATCCACATGTGCATCCTGCATACGAATTAGATTTTTCATAAGCGTTCATGTGGATACAGTCATCAGTCAGCAGATATCCAGATGTCACAAGCAGAGTGTTTTATCCACATTAACGCTGCCGTTTCACTGTAATTTAACTTTATCTGTTGCTTTTTCACCTGTGTGAGACGTGTCTCTATAGAAATATTATTTTCCTCATAAAGAACCAGGTCATAAATCAAGTGCAGCAGGAGTGCAGAGAGAGATCCACCTGATTTAGTATTTCTGTTCCACTTATTGTAGAATAATACAGCTCACTGATATAAATGTGGTTGGTTGAAGCTGCAGTAATGTTCCTGATACTATCAGGTAGTGATACTCTATTTTTCCTCATGTTTTAGGACCAAACCACTACTTTCAACAATCAGTTAATTATCTGGAAGCTTTGTAAATTGATGGTTTTGGGGATTCAATCTGTCAAACAAAACAAACTGTTAGAAAAAGAGCTTTAGAAAATAGTTTTTTTCTGCGAATTTATAGACTGAACAAATACATGATTGAAAAACTAATTGATTGTTCAATAAAGAAAATAACAGTGGTGATTCAGAGAGCACAAACCTCCACCAAGGCGTAATCCAGGGGTGGGCAATCCTGGTCCTCGAGGGCCACTATCCTGCAGGTTTTAGATGTGTCCCTCTTCCAACACCTGATTCACATGATCAGGATCATTATCAGGCTTCTGCAGCTTGATGATGAGCTGATCATTTGAATCAGGTGTTGGAGGGACACATCTAAAACATGCAGGACCTAGAGTCCCGAGGAGTTGAAAAACCCTGCGGTAGACTTAACACTACTGCCCTCTTGTGATGAATTAACAAGACTATTAACAACTAATAAAAACATATGATTGAGCCCCAGCATGGCACTGGAGGACATGTGTGTTTACTACAGTGAAGAGGAGACATTGACACCTTTTGTAGGAAGATGGGAGTAAAAGCCAGTGACAGAGTAACAAAGATCCAACATACTAAATAGAAATGGCTGGGTTTTTTTTCAGGTTGCCAGTTTTTCAGTTCAAACAAATTACAATTGGCTTGGAAATCATCATCTTTTGAGATCTCTGCAAACTCACAGTGGAGAGTGGAGCAAGTGTGTTTGTCATAACTGCAAATCTCCACAAATCTCCGTGCGGATCAAAAACGCGCCTTGACAGCGATGCTTTACCAATATTATTCTACGATCTTGAGACTAAAACGCCATGAAAACTGCTTCAAATGGTCTGATAAAGTGACAGCCCTACTGGTTTTGTCTGTAATCAAATTGCAATTATTTTTTTTTTTTTATGGTAAAATGAACCTCACGAACTTTCCAAAAATACTTTTACACTGTCTGCATTCAGCTGATGCTGTTATCCAGAGTAGAGGTGATAATGTTGTAGCATCCTGTGTAAATGTGCAGTGCAGTGAAATGGCTGATCAGTTTTTCCCTCTTCCTCCAGGATCATCCACGAGGCAGGCTACTCAGAAGAGGAGTGTAAGCAGTACAAGGCTGTGGTCTACAGCAACACCATCCAGTCCATCATCGCCATCATCAGAGCCATGGGTCGCCTCAAGATCGACTTTGGTGACGCCGCAAGAGCTGTGAGTGACCTGGAGCAGGGCGTGGAGTCTGGTCGGCTTAGAATAGAGACCTGAAGTAAATCTGTGGTGAAAATACATCCAACAAATGTATTCTGCATTTGTCGCTTCAGAGAAAGTACTTGTGATTTTAAAGTAGCTCTTCCAGGTAGTCTGCAGGTAGTTTCAAACATATTTAAATTCTTTAAAGTGAAATCAGCTTTAGTGTTATTTGCAGCAGATTCATGTTTAATGTAACGACTTTAAAGGCTGAGTTGTGATATTGTCGCCCTCCCGGACTCCTCTCCCAGGATGATGCACGGCAGCTGTTTGTGTTGGCGGGCTCGGCAGAGGAGGGCTTCATGACAGCCGAGCTGGCCGGTGTCATTAAGCGGCTCTGGAAGGACGGAGGTGTTCAAGCCTGCTTCAGTCGCTCCCGCGAATATCAGCTCAACGACTCGGCGGCATAGTGAGTCACACAAACACAAACACATAAACAACCAAGTTAATAATAATTGCCGGCTTCGCCACAATCGTGAGTCACCCACAGGAGGGGGGAAAAAAAGACTTGACGGCCCCACACACACCGGGTTATATCAGCAACTTTTAGCGAGAAAGTCTTTCCCATCAGGTGACCAGAAAAGATTCATAATCCAGTGCAAACACGAGGTAAAAGCTGCTGCCCCAACCTTCAACCTGGCTCTGAGCTGCAGAGGGCTGCACTGCCATGCTTCTGTCTGGACTTTTACACTGTCAATATTTGCCTTCCCCGACCAGGCCTGAAGAGCGGGAGCAGGACGACTCTTTAATCTTTAACCTTTCACTAAAGTGCAGGAACATTTGCCTCATGTTTTAAAAAGTTTTCACGAAGTCTGTCTCCAGCTGAACTGTTGTGAACCGTGTTTCTCTTTTACCAGTTGGAGGCTAGCGTGGATTGTGCAAGAGCCCTTGGCGGTGAAACGAATGATATCATCACAAGGCAACTCCTGTGTTTTGTGGGGTTTTTTTGTGGGGGGGGGTGGAAGAAAAGCCAATAGCTTTGTTTTGCTGCTACAAAACAAACACCAGCGGTTATGTTGCAGGCCGAGGGAGCTGCTCTGCCATTTTCTAATTGGTTCCTCTAATCCCGCCGTCCAGGGGCCTCTATGAATAGGAAACACTGTTGCTGAACCTTGTATGGTTTTTCCTTTTTTTTTTAACTTCGCTTAATATCTTGGAAGACAAACAACAAGCTTGTTTCTTTAGCGTGAAGGGGAGATTACTTGTGTTTGTCTGCAGGAAACTAGAGGTTGCTAATCTCTTCCCTCTTTTCAGTTCATCTGCAGTAACCTTGAGGTATTAACTTGAGCCACGATTCACCCACCACACTCCCGATAAGTCATTAAATACGGTTTTTCCTCAAATATTGGCCTTTATGTACCGTATTTTCCAGACTATAAGCTGCTACTTTTTTCCGACGCTTTGAACTTAAACACTGGTGTGGCTCATGTATTGGCAGCACGAAGCTCATTGGCGTTTTACAAGCTAGCAAGCTCCGTGCCGACGATACATTTAGCGGCATCACATCAGACCTGGTCAGAGTGGACCACATGAAACTGTTTGAATAAATTCAATAGCGACTTACAGACAGATGCGCTCAATAGTCTGGAAAATACGGTACCTCAAATACAGAAGTTATCCAGCCTCTATTTGAGGCAGGACTTAATTTCCAATTTCCTCTGTTTGATGTGTGTAATTAGTCAGATTTTAGTACAAAGCCTCATTTTGAAGCTTCAAACAGGATCTTGAGTGAAGAAGATGAAAACATTAGTTACTGCATTATGCTCTCTCGCATTTCAATTTTTAGCCAGGCTTTTATTGTGAAATATTTGCAGGTACAGTTTATGTTTAACTCATTTACTGGCTTTTATTTAGGCTCCAGTCTTTATCTGTTATATTAATTATTTTAATTAATGGCTGATTTATGAGGAAATATGATAATTTCATATTTCAGCATTATATTGAACACCGAGGCTTAATCCACATCTGATCTCCACCACATTGTCTCAGGTTGTAAACATTATCTTTCTGCATGTTTGTGTAGATTTTCAACATCAAATACAGTGTAACAATGATGCACAGTTGTAAACATTGGCCCATTATAAGATGTAGACAACAAAAATACACAATATAACCATAGAATGAATGAATTCCCATCCATCTATTTTCTGTAGCTAGCTATTCCCACGCAGGATCACGAGAGCATGGCGGCCGCTCCCAGCAGGCGCCACATTTGGCAAAATGTGGGACAGCACCCTGGACAAATGGCTGCTCCATTACAGGCGGAGGAGAAACAATCGCAGTCACACGTAGGGAGTTTCCACTTCAGCTGCATATTGTTGGGAGAGTGGGCGGGACCGGAGAGAACCCACCAACCACAGTGAAAACAATGTGCGCTCCCCGCTGAAAAGACCAGGGCTTAGATTAAAACCCAGGCCTTGTTTGCTGGCGAGGCGACCGCTCCAACCACTAAGCCACACTGCCATTGTGTCTAAATTTAACAAAGGCAAATTTTGTGTGTTGGCTCTTTAGTGCTTGCTCAGATTTTTTATTTTTTTTATTTAGGGCATTGAAAATGTTACAGTTGTGCTGTAATGTCACAAAAGATGGACTCATGTGGTTGATAAGGACGTTTCGACTTGTTTCAGTCCAACACAGAGAATCCAACCTGGATGCATCGGGAGTTTTTACACAAATGACCTTGCTGTTTTTATTTTTTTCTCTCCCTTTCGTGCTTTTTTTCTCACCTTTCATCTCCTCCACTTTTTATTTTTCCTCCCCTTAATGTCCTTTCCTTTGTGTCCTCTCTCCAGCTACTTGAACGATTTGGACAGGATATCCCAGGCCACCTACATCCCAACGCAGCAGGATGTCCTGAGGACCCGAGTCAAAACCACGGGCATTGTGGAGACGCACTTCACGTTCAAGGACCTGCACTTCAAGTGAGACTTTCTTCACTGTAACAGCTGGCACAGGCTCAAAGTGTTTTTGGTGTTTTTTTTTGGGGGTTTTTTTTTTTAGTCAATGGCTTAATTAGCTTTCCTTCCTCTGACTGACTCACTCCCATAGAAATTCCCTTTGTACAGCTGTGAGTTGTGACACAGTCTGTGAAGGTGTCGAGCACATCAGCGGTGACTCAGCTGTGGCCCTATGTTAGCAAACACTGAGAGGAAGTGGGGGCAGTCGGCCTGGTGATGTCATGGGACCAGAGTTTAATTATTTTTTTTAGAAAGGACAGAAACTCCACGTAACATTTACAAAACCTGATGCTGCTTCATGTGATGCAGGAGTCAGACACCAGGGGGGAGAAAGTTAAATAAGTACCTTTGTAGCTGTGAAGGTAGATGCAGCAAGTTGAATTACTCAGTGTATTTACCAGCCTTCATATATAAACTATGGCCCTGTTTAGGTTGGGTTTTAAAATGTGTCTCGGGCGATCGGATCACAGGTAGACAGCTGAGACACATCTTTGTTTACACCTGTATTTAACATGCTGCATCCTGTCCTGGTCACATGTCCAACACCCACATCCACATGAAGGTTGAGTGATCAGATCTCAGTGTGTTTTGGTCCACTTACGATCCAATCACCTTAACCAAGTGGAAACAGGGTCTGTTTCGTTTGACAGTCTCTCTTCAAGTCCTGCTTTTCAAACTAAAGTACATCCAGACTTAGCTCAGTACAAAATATATAAAACATAAAAAAAGAGTCTGTAGTTTGTAGTTAGATTTACTGTAAATTATCCTGACTGTAAGAAATGAATGAATCACATCTGATTATATTGTAGTTCATACTACTCTGACAGATGGTAACAGATTGATAGCCCCACATTAAACAGGGGAAGTATGGAGAGTATGGATTTTGATTTTATAAATTTCCAGATATGGAAAATGGAAACTAGTGTATGGAAAAATATTAATGTCATAAGAATAATGAAAACAGACGATTAATTCCATCAATTACACGATACACTATTTACTCAAATGTCACAAATTATTAGATTTTTTTTTAACTGAGAAGTTTGGAAATTAGGATCTGGAAAAAGTCTGGAATTTTGAAATTTCAAATATGTATGAACCCTGATTAAATATTTCAAAATAGTCATATAAATAGGTCAAAATTTAGCTCAGTAGCTCATAATAGGGTTTTTTTTGTTGTTGTTTTTTATATATATCGTAACGCTAAATTATTTCCAGCTTTCTGTATTTCAGATGTTCCTCAGTTAACCTCTTTTTGATCATCACAAGCTCTTATTTTAATTTTAGCTTTGCTCCTTTTGGAATAAAAATAATTTGTATCCATCTAATGCACAAAAAAGATCCATATTCATTCCTTATGTAGTGCTCTTTGAAATAAATGTATTTTATTTTCTAACATATGGCTCCTTTTTTATGAGGAAACTAATGGGATTCATCTAATACATTTGTGGTGATCATGAATCATATATTTAATCAATACTTGTGACAGTAAATTTTGAAATAAATAGATTTCAGAAGAAGATCAGAAGATAAAGCAAATAAATTCTCATAGGAAATGTGTTGAATGCTGACCACATATTAAATACATGATGTGTACACTTCCTTTTAGACACAGAATTTCAGTTTTTTATTGTCCTGATGTAACATGGTAACAAGCCCAGAGCAGCAGCAGCAGCAGCTTTATTTCTGCCTGTGGGTTTCTAACACGCTGCTTGTGCTGTGTGTGGAGAGGACCACGCTAACCCCCCGTCTCCTCCTCCCCTGCAGGATGTTTGATGTCGGAGGTCAGCGATCCGAGAGGAAGAAGTGGATCCACTGCTTCGAGGGTGTGACCGCCATCATCTTCTGCGTGGCCCTGAGCGATTACGACCTGGTGCTGGCTGAGGACGAGGAGATGGTGAGTGGCTCGGCTGCGTGACTCATGCAACATAACATAATGGTGGGCGCCCTATGATTATACACAGCAGGAACTTACTCGAATCGTGACTGGTCAGAGGAATAGGAAATTAAGGATGAGTTCAGCTCAACATCTCTCTCCACGTTTACAGATCACTGAGCTGAGCACAATGGATACACGTCACTTTCCCATAATTTATTTTTTTCCTTCTCCGCCCGCAGAACCGAATGCACGAGAGTATGAAGCTGTTCGACAGCATCTGCAACAACAAGTGGTTCACAGACACCTCCATCATCCTCTTCCTCAACAAGAAGGATCTGTTTGAGGAGAAGATCAAGAAGAGTCCTCTGACCATCTGCTACCCAGAATACGCCGGTGAGGCTGGGGGAAAAGCTGTTTTATTTAAACTATACGAGTGCAAAAAGCTGCAATACCCTTTACGGCCACTAGGTGCTGGCTAAAAAATACTCTGATTCTTGTCATTTTCTAATCATTTCATCATTCATTCGATATTTGTCTTCAAAAAAAGGAAGATTTAGGGGCGTGGTTAGTTTGATTGACAGATGAACTCAGGTGTCCTCATTGGGCAGTGTCTTTGGTCTCAAGGGTTAGACCCGCCTCCTCACTCTAATCCATGTTGGACAGTGTCTCAGAGATCAAGGGTTAGAGGTGTTGATAATGATCGTTGCTATGTTTGGGGCTAATTAGGTGAAGCACGGTGGTGGCAGCATCATGTTGCAGCAGTGCTTTCTTGCAGTGGTTGTTCCCACCTACTCACTCCTCCCTTCATATCCAAATATGGTCACTTTGGCTCTAAAAAAACAGCAACATGGTGACGATAAATTGTCAAACTCCTGGCTTCAAAATACGAGTCCACAAACCAACTTTTGTCGCTATATTAGCTTCATCCATTATTTACACAGTCTCTGGTTTACTGCTTCCTCCTCCTTCCTCCTCCTGTTTTATTGTGTTTTGTATAAGTAATGAGTATTTTGGGGATATCTGGGAATCCCATCCTCCAATCTTCAGTAGTTGAAGATCAACAAAGGCCCAAGAAACAACCCCCGTTAGTAGAGGTAGTAACTCAGATTTGAAGTATTATCATGATATTTGAATTTGCCAGTGTGCTTAGTTATTTTTTTAACATTTTGTGCAATGTTGTTTCTTCACTCTGTTGGTAATTACAAGGCTAAAGCCAGCTTAGCTATAGATTAGCATAAAGATGGAAACCACTCGCCTGACGCTGACCAAAGGTTACAAAATCCACCCACCAGCACATTTAAAGCTCACTAATTACCATCTTGTGCTTAATAGAGCAAAAGATAGCAACGTCTAAAAGCAGGGAGTTGTTTGTATAAAGGCTCAGATGACGTCTTACACATGAATCTTTCTTATATTACAAATTATCAACGTGTCGCTCCTCACGTCATCCTCTTTCTCGCTTGTTTTTTTTCCCAGGCTCCAACACGTACGAGGAAGCGGCCGCCTACATCCAGTGTCAGTTCGAGGACCTGAACAAGAGGAAGGACACCAAGGAGATTTACACCCACTTCACCTGCGCCACAGACACCAAGAACGTGCAGTTTGTGTTCGACGCCGTCACCGACGTCATCATCAAGAACAACCTGAAAGACTGTGGTCTCTTCTGAGGCGAGGCGACGGCGAGGAAGACGACAACTGTTTTTTCTTGGTGAGGAATGAAGTCCGCCGCCTTTATTTCTTTTCCGGCTCACATGCTGCACCATGCATGAGGGAGCATGTCCGGATTAGGACTGAATGCAGCATCAGGATGGAGTGGGAGTCACTGAGGGAAAACACAAGAGCTTTGTTTTAATGTCCCTGAATGCATCATAGCTGCTATATTTCCACCATGGTTAAAGATGCAGCGTGATCCATCATGACTCAAACACCAGCCCCGTCTTTTGTTGAATTAATTCTCAGATGTACAGGATGTTTAAATCTCCTCTCATGCTTGTTTCTGTCCTTTGTCCTCAGGCAGTGGAGCTTTTTTGTGCATCTTCGGTGGGGAAAGACGAGAAGAGTCGAGAGGATCAGTCACGGACCAGTGCTGTACTATATGCCACTTTTAACAGCTTTATTTATGTTTTTTGTCTTGGGACATTTTGAACTAGCAACATTTGTGTAGGATGTTTGTATCATTGTAAAAGCGTCACTGCAACTTTTTTTTTTTTTTACCTTTTTTGTTTGTTTTTCTTTTTTTTTTTATGGAGGAGGAGAAAGAGGAGATCACGTTATTTTTTTGTTTTGTTGCTGTTCCTTCTGCCGCTGTCTCTGGAAAAGGAAACATTGCTGTTGGTGGAAACTGCTTCTTTTCTTCCTTCCCTACAACCAAAAGAAAAAAGGGAAGAAAAGGGGTAACAACTTTGAGTCCAGTTTGTTGGTACTTGTGCCTTCGCATGCCTTTTACCGCGGTCGTAGTCCCGATGCTTGTTCTGTTGCCTGCTGAATTGTTCTAGACATAAAGAGGTAAACTGTTTTCATATGTTAGTGTCTCTGCTATCTTCTATGTGCACACCACTGAGCTATCAGGAGGACAAAAGATTTCCCTCTGGTCTAAAAGGTACATGGGTCTCCATGGTGACCAACAT
>OOFC01023509.1:8170-33270 GCA_900323345.1 Pseudochromis fuscus | reverse complement strand
GCTAGTGTAGCATCCAGCATCCCTCTGCTGCCCTGTCACAGTAATTCCTCCCAGGAGCTCGGGAAAGTCATCTGCACCAGACCTGCAGGCACAGCCGGGCTGGTGGCCTCATAAATTCACCACTGTCTTTGTTATGCATTGCTCAGCCCCACCGGTGTGGTGCCACGGCAGGGTGACATCTTCCAGATACCTTCTCACACATGAAGAAGTACAGCTCTTCAAATGAAGCCTCTAGCTGCAGCAGTTCAAAATCTCAGGCCGGTCAGGAGTATCAGAGCTTTAGCTGTAATTACCTGTGTCATGTTTTTTTGTTTTGTTTTTTTCCCCAGAGTGCAGCAGTGCAGCTTGTAGCCTCATTTTATTAGATGTAGGGGTCAAAATATAATCTTTGTGTGTTAAATGGTTAGTTAAAAGTTTCGTACAGTGTGTGTGCACTATAACTTCTGTGCAGGTGAAAGGTGTTACATCATACACTGCTCTGTAGTGGGGAAAAACACTCAAAGGAAAGCATAGAAATGTCATAGCCTGTTTATACTGTGGATGGAGCTGATGTAACATCACCTGTTGGTTTGTGGATTCACATTTTGAACTCAGGGTTTAACATTTGAATGTGGCGATGTGAGTGTTTTTGGAGCCCGAAGTGACCATATTTGGATCCAACGGGAGGAGTGATGAGGCGTGTTACATGCTTTTAATATACACACACACTCAAGGACATACATGCTGATTAACACACACTCTTACCAAATCTCCTCTGATGCTTTGGGATCAATGTTTGTCATGCAGCTGTATGCTAAATGTCTGCAGAGGTATTTTTTGGTATCCATAATTGTACTCCCCCAGGAGCTTTGTATTTTTTTTTAGCCTTTTTTTTAACCTTTACACATAGAGATGTAGAGAATAGTTCCTCCTTAATTCAGAGATGTCTGCAAATTTATGGAGGTGTTACCAACAAAAGCAGTGAGTAATGTTTTTCTTCAGTTATCTTGATTTTTACACTTATTTGTTACACAAACAATAAGACAAATAATCCATGTAATGTCAGGTAAAATTACATATAGTAAAATTACTTAAATGACTGTTTTTTACAGAGTAGATAAGTAGGGGGAATGATACTGAACAGAACTAGAAAAAGGATAAGTCCCAATATTTAGAATTTTTCAGGTCATGCTACTTATTCTTATAAACATGTTCCTCAATATTCCAGCCAAAAACCTAGTGGTTAGTCTTCTGTTAGGAAAATGTAAATAGATTTAATCACCTTTTATTATCATCAATTTCTGAGTAAACAAGTCAAACCGTGCTCACCTGCTTTTGCTTCCTAGAAGTGGAACAAAACAAAGGTCACAATCGTGGGCTGACGACTCAACTGTTGTGTGTATATAAGCTGTTCTCCACTGGGACTGCCCCAGTGCACTCTATACATGTAACCATGTGTGTACTCCTTGCTGCAAGTAAAACTCTTAAAACTCTCACTTGAGACTCTGTGTTGTATGTCAGTGTAAACTAGGGTACGAACTCCTTTTACAGTCTGATATAGAAAAAGTTCCTGACATCTTCGATAATGTAAAATCTTCTCTAAGTTAAACCTAAAATAATAATAAAGCAGTGCCACCACTGAATGCCAATAAATAAAAAAAATTTTAAGTAGCAAAGAAAATATTGTTCCATTACCTTTGTAGTGAAAATGTACTTGCCTGAAGCCACAGCTGAGATTGGGAGGCATGAGACCAGTTAATCACTGATGATTGGTGAGACGGTTTACTTACGCATGGGGAGCGCTTGATTTGATGCAGTGGAGCAGTCATGCCAATTGCAACATGTCAGTATTTCACTTGATCGAGCTTAATTAATTGTGAATAGCGAAATCATGATCACAATTAACGCAGGATTAATTGTGCAGCCCCAACACTGCATGATGCTAATTTGGGGAAAGGCAAGTTGTGAAGATGAATGTGCAGTGCAACAGGTAAAACACTGCACAGGCAGACGCCACAGGCCTTCAAGAGGGTTGGACCAGTTCCAGCTTGCAGGCCTTTGAGCGCCAGCACTGCAAGACTCATTATACATTCAGACAAAGTTAATTTCTTAGTGCTGAACTCAGATGTTTAGGGGGAAGAGAAGGTTCCCAGTGGATGAAGATGAGTCCAGGATGAACGCCTCTCCTCACCGATCCCACCTGTAGTACAGAAGGTGAAGGAACAGAGCAGCAGGAACTCGACACCAATGCGAATACATTCTGCCAACATGGAGAAAGAAAAGCCATCTGAACATTCAGAGGAACTATTGGTTGATTTTAACTATCAGATAAGACACTCAGGCATATGAGAAAAATATAACAAAAAACAAGACAAGACAAACAATATTTAGCACAATTAGATAATGTATTTACTGCAGAAAAATACAGTGTGAATAATGAGTCTGCTCCCAGGATATGTTTCACACAACTCCCTGGCTGCATCTGAAACACCAAACTTTGTGGTTCAGTGGCAGGCATGGTACTGTAGACTGTATTATAGAATGGATGAAGCTATAGCTACATTTTATAAAATCACCATATTGGTTTTTAGAGCCAGAAGTGACTATAAAAGGATAGGAAGGGAGAAGTGAGGAGGTGGGTGTGACCTTTGAACTTGAGGACTTGGTACTGGAGTTCAGGTCTGCTTTCACTGGAGACCAGACTTGTCAATCAAACTAGCCATGCCTTTAAATCTTTCTCTTTTTGAAGGCTAGTATCTACTGAATGATTTTCAGTTGCACCACCAGCTCACTGTTAACAGTTACCTGAGTTAACTTTAGCTAAAGACATCAGAATAAAATGACTGAGAATTGACTGTGTATATCATGACTGATTATGTCCATTTTGGAATTGAAGTCAACTGGAGCCATTTATAGGAGCCAGCATCTAGCGGCCACGAGGGGTATTGCACTTTTTTGCACTTCATTGGTTACACTTTTGAGACCCACTAGCTTTATCCATTTCTATATAGAGTCTACGATAAGGCTGGAGTAGGCATGGAACTGTCTAATGTTGGACTCCCTCATAAGGTTGGAGTAGACCGACTTGATCAAGCCAGAGTAGGTGCACAACCATGCAAATCTGTCCAGTGCTGACATCATTGATAAGACTGGCTGAGCTGCTGAACCGTCCAGTGCTGAACTCCTTCATGAGGGTGGAGTAGATGTGGAGCTGTCCAGTGCTGAACTCCTTGAAAAACACTGGAGTAGGTGTGGAGCTGTCCAGTGCTGAACTCTCTCATAAGGCTGGAGAAGGTGTGGAGCTGTCCAGTGCTGAACTCTCTCAATAGGCTGGAGTAGGTGTGGAGCTGTCCAGTGCTGAACTCTCTCATTAGGCTGGAGAAGGTGTGGAGCTGTCCAGTGCTGAACTGCTTCAAAAGGCTGGAGCAGGTGTGGAGCTGTCCAGTGCTGAACTCTCTCATAACGCTGGAGAAGGTGTGGAGCTGTCCAGTGCTGAACTCCTTCAAAAGGCTGGAGTAGGTGTGGAACTGTCCAGTGCTGAACGCCTTGATCAAGCCGGAGTAGGTGCACAAACATGTAAAGCTGTCCAGTGCTGAACTCTCTCATAAGGCTGGAGTCACTGTGGAGCTGTCCAGTGCTGAACTCTCTCATAAAGCTTGATGACTGTTCTTACATTTGAGTCAGTCGCGCCGTATATTTGGCGTGTATTTGGATATTAGAGTGTCTATTTCTATATACAGTTTTTGTGGATGGCTGTCTTACCAGACCCATTATACACTCTGACACTGGATGGAAAAAAAAAGTGAAGGCCAATAATTCAAAATGTGTGATTGATATTTAGAAAGATGTGAATGTAGGTCTACTAGGTCAAAGCTTTGTGACCTGTTTGAAAGGTGTCTGCAGCTTAAAGTATGTGGAAGTAGTTGAAGCTCAAAGTGGAGTACAGTGAAGAGGATTTCTCTCTGTTCACTGCCATTGTAACTTTTTTTATTCATTGCTGGAAAAATAGAAGAATAAGTGAAATCCTCAATGTGAATGTTTTTTCGAGGTGTATGTGTCAGTAGTTAGAGTCCAAAAACATTCAGAAGAATAATAACAGCAAAGATTTGGTCCCAGTAGTGTGAGGCATTAGAAGATAGCAACTTTTACATTTCAAATAGTACCTGGTGTCCTAAAGCTGAGAGTGATGTGACATTAAACCTGCTTGTAATTAATTTTTAATTCAGTGATTTATGTTTTAATCAATGAAAATTGCATCAAAAACCCCTCCAGGCACAATCCAGTGTAACTTAATACATTTTACACTTTGGTTAACAGAAAATACCAGATAAACTAACTAATGTGAACAAATACAGCCATTATCAACACAACTGGAAAGAGCAGCTGCATGCATTCATATTGCATGCATCTACTTATCTAAAGCAGCAACTCTGAAATAAATAATTAAATAAACAGGAAAATGAATTCATTGTACATCCTTACATTATTCATCTTTCTCCCATTTGACTGAAATCCAGTGTTGTTTGTGGTGTATTACCGTCGGCTGTGATTGTATGCATAAGCACGTGTTTAAAAAATGTAGCATGTTCAGAAACACATGAGAACTTAAGGGTCACTTTTAGTTTACTGCACACAGCCTGTGCTCGCCATCTGCTTTCTCTGCGCCATGGTGGTTACCTCAGCCTGGGGCTACACGCCGGGGTGAAGGCGGGACAAGCATCAGAATGACTGACAATATAGAGGAGAGTTCAGCTAAATGAGCGAGAGGTGGCAGGACAAGCAACCAAAAAGAGGCAGGTTTTATATTCACATTTTATTTATCTGATTTATTTATTTATCTGCAGAGAAAGTCTCTTCAGGAAGAAATGTGATGTTTGATTTGTTCATTTCTAAGTAACATCATTATGACCCCTCTTGGGTGATTGGTGGTCCGGTCAGTCTCTTGTCCACTGAACATACTCCCTTCCTCTGTCTTGTTGTGTTATCACTGTATTCCTGTGTGTTAATGCATCCTCATGTGCACCTTGTCCTGCTGTTTTTTCTGTCGTCTGGTTTTCTACTGCTCCATGTTTTGTTTCCCAGCCTGGTTTGTAACCTGCACTAGATTTTTTTTTACTAATACTAAATTAAAGCATTAGTTTTGTGATTTATTATTTTCTTGTGATTATTCTGTGTGTCATGTCCTTTTAGTTTGCTGTTCATGTTCTCCATGTGTTCAGTGCTTTCTGTTTCCTGTTTGATTTTGTCTCGTCCCCTGGTTTCTAGTTGTTTCCTGTGGGTCACACCTGTATTGATTGTTTCATCTGCCACAGCCTTCCCTGATTGTCCTCTCCACCTGTGCTCCATTGACCCTCGTTACCCCAGTGTATTTAACCTCCTGTGTCTCTTTGTCTTGTGCCAGTTTGTTGTCTTGCTTTCAGTGTTGTTGAGCTTGTGGTTTACTTCTTGTGTCTTGTGATCCCCACTTGTTGTTTTGCTCCTGGGTTTTGGTTTTTCTTGGTGTTTTTTTGAAGTTTTGTTTTCTCTCTAGGGTTTTTGTAGTTTTGGGTTTTTCCAGTTTCCTTGTGTTTTGGTTCTTAGTTTGGTTTTTGTATTTTTCCTGCCATTTTGTGCAGCGCTTTTAGTTTCCAAGACCTTTTTTGTTTTACTAAAAGATCTGCGTTTTGGGTCCTGACATTCATGCCCTAATGCAGTAACTTTAGGGCTTTAACATGGATCCTATTTAAAGTATTTCATACTGAAATGTGTTTAATAAAAGTTCTCAAACAGGAATTAGAAATGCAAGCAGGCTTTAAATCGAGGCCAGGATCCAGGACAGGTGTACCACATTGCTCTGAGACATGCTATACAAAGACTTGTAAGAACCACCTACCACCTGTTCCCAATTGCTGTGCAAACCACACATAGACCTAAATTATGAACTTAGTATAAAAAGAAATCATATTATCCACCTGGATGATAATTTCTTCTCTTCTGTCCATCAACTGTGATGACAAAGCTGACAGGCTATTTATTGTTTCATTTTTTTTTAAATCCTAAAGGTAAAAAAGAATGAAGTGGAAATGTGAGAAGGAAATAACGTATAAATAATTGACTTTTAAACCAAACTGTTTTCTGTAAAAACAGAAAAAAAATGAAAATGTATGAGAAACAACTCCACCACTGATGTTGCATACATGTCAGCCCCTGTTTGCAGTGTCAGGACCACCAGCCGCCTGCTGAAAGAAGATCCTGCAACTGCGAGTTTCACCTAAATGATCAATGAGCGCTTTGAGGGGGTGAAGACGGCAGCTCGCTGCACGGAGGACTCTTATGTTCTTTGTCTAAGTTTGTGTATTAAAGAATAATACAAGGTTTGATCCTGCAGCCTGCCACTTTAAAATCAAACACCTTATGTCTGCTTTTGTTATACTTAAGACACTTAAAGCTTTTAAGAGTTGTGTGTATTTTGATGTCTTCAAATGGTGATGGGACACTTTCAGATAATACCAAAGAGATCTGCCTGAATAAACATGGTGAAAAATCAAAAATGCCAGGTTTTCAGCAGCATAGAGTTGTGGTAATGAACCATAAAGAGAAGCAACCAGACCTTGTTAGACTGAAGTCAAGGAGACCACATGGAGATGAATTGTATGCAAAATCCAAACTAAAAATATAAATAATTTTTTTATTTTCCAAGTGTCATTTCAAGTCAATCTAAAAAAGTTTGTTAAGGTGCTTTTCTGTTTTTGGCTTTTAACATGATGGTAACCAAGCACAAGGCAGATTTGGCAGATTTGAGAAAAATAGGAAGACAAACAGAATAAAAAAACAAACAAAAAAATGAATAAAATGTAACATTTGCCAAGAATTCCTGAAAGATGAGATGTCACCCACTCGAGCTGTGCAATACACACCCAGTACACACTCCGAAATGGGCTAAAAATAAGTATAAGTGTAAAATATATTAAAAATCTGAATGAAAATGTAACATTTCAAAACTTTATGACCTGTTTAAAGTTTGAATGACAAGTGAAGCCAAAAGCACATGAAAGTAATTAGATACTGAACCATGTATGGAAGAAATTTAATACAGATTTGGATATTTTGCAGTAGTGTGAAGTACAACAGTGCATCACCAATCAATAACCACTCAATATCAGAAGCTGAATATCCGTTGGATCACCTCAGCATCCATTCATCTTTGATTTGAAGTTTTCTAGTGACTTCTGTGCTGCCAGGCCAGCAGGTGGCACTGCTTGATTTTGCGTTCATTTGTTGTGTACAGGTAAAGACAACAGGCTCAGGTTTGGCCAGGTAACAGGAAGTTACTCGTCACATGTTTAGTAATGGCTGAGCTGGGAAATGTTGAGATTTAATTCACATCAGTTTTGTTTTGTTGCTTTGACGAAAGCATCGTTTGTGAGTATTAAGATTTGACATGTCTGTGAGGCGTTTTTCACCACTTTTTATCATTTCAAGTGTTTTCTTGATGTGTATTTTACAATATTTTGTCGCATCAGCACATCATTTGCATTTGTTTTGTTGCTTCCATGGTAATTATGATGAAGTTGATAAATGGAGTACATCTATATAGCGCTTTCTTGACCTTAGCTAGGTCCCAAAGTGCTTTACAAGGCAACTCATTCACCCATTCACACACTCATTCACACACCAATGGCTACTGAGCTGCCATGCAAGGCGCTAGCCACCATTGGGAGCAACTTAGGGTTCAATGTCTTGCCCAAGGACACTTCGACATGTGGACAGAAGCCAGGGATCGAACCCTCAACCATACGATTCATAGGCGACCCGCTCACCACCTGAGCCACAGCCGCCCAGTTGAGTGGCATGTTTTAATTAAACTTAGACAAATCAGCTTCAAAAAATTTAGTACAATGAACTCAAAAATCTAAACTTATTGACTTAGATTAAATAAAGATGTGAAGGTTACATGATATATTCTGGAAGTTTGGCTTCATAGATGGATTAGGATTTACGGCGTATTTACAGTCTAAAAATAATGTCATGTTTACCTTGAGGTGAGTCTGTGGCTCGCTGACAAAATGTTATGAAAACTGAACATTAATATCTTTGCAGAGGTAGTGTTTACTGCCCGTCTATTGCATTTTATTGTATTATTATATGAGTTTTGATGTTGTTGAATATCTCCAGCTCCTGGAGTCTGGTAATACACCAGAAAGCCTCAACAATCTCCTGCTTTCTGTTTGCCTGTCACGGTTATTCCCTCTGTAAAATTTCCACTTTTATGAAAAGGTGATTTTTTTTTTTTTTTTTTTTTTTTCCTTCAGCCCTGGAGTGCTGCATAAAAGCTTGGTTTATAAAACATCACTCTGCCTGCCAGGTGACACAGCAGCCATGCTCACAGCCCCCAGGCCTGAAAGCGAGACGTAATGCGCCAAGGAACGGGGGTTGAACTGGTCCCCACTGGGCAGGATGACCATAAAGTGTACGGATGACAGCTGCAGGGGGATGTTTCGCTGACATCCACAGCGTGAGCTCATGACTGCCTACACACCTCTGAAGTAAACGTGTATTTTAGTTTGCATGTGTCTGTCAGGATTACGCACAGTGTGATGGATTTTTCATCACCATGCAGCCCAGTTGACTCCTCTTTATCCGGTTCACATCTGGGTGTCCAGCGTCTCACTTCAGCTCCCGTCAAGACAAGAATCAGATTTAATTTCATTTAAATAAAATTCCATCTGTGATCTTGGTTGTGGATCTGCTCAGAGACGATCTCAAGCTGTGCAATATCAAAGCCGGTTTACCCGGGAACAGACTGGGGATGACAGAAAATCCGAATCCTGGCTAGAGGGCACCCCCTCGGCAGGCGTCTCCTCATTGATGTTTGCACAGCATGAAATGGTTAATGACCCGCATTTCTGGCACCGATGATCACCCCAATGGTCAAATTGCTGCTGATTGAAATGCCAGTGATGTCTGAATGTTTTATCAGTGTTGGAGAGACTTTAATGTCAGAATGCAGGCATCTCAATTATGAGGCTGTCTGCTGTCATAAAATCACAAATAAAATCCCAGCCTCCTTGGTCATTTGCACTCGTGGCGTAGAAACGGCAGCGCTTGCTTTCAGTGACTGCCTTTATCAATCGAGAGAAGACTGGATCCTTATATTTGTGTTGAATGAAAGTAATGGAGAGAGGAAGAGAATCAAATATTTCTTTAAATGTAATAAGCAGTGATTGAGTGTAGTTCATGACTGCTTGTGTTTGTCCTGGCTGGATATTTTCAGGTTTAAGTAGCACGTGTCATGACAGCCAGGTGGCGAGTTTGGAGGCAGAAGTGACCATATTTGGATATGAGGGTGGAGCAGAGGAGCAGCAATGCGGTGAGTTTAACAGACCAGACATGTTTCAAATTGAACTCTTTGAAGCATATATCCACCAAGTGTGCAGTTATTTTTCAGATTGACCAATGACACAGATTTTGGAGCTAGCATCTAGTGGCCATCAGGGGTATTGTACCTTTTAGCACTTTTGTATTGGATGTACTTTTTGGACCCAGTGAGGAAATCCAACTTTTACTTTCTCCAGGGAAACAAAGGATTACTGAATTAAGTAATAATGTGATATGAATCATACGTAATGCCCCTAATCACCTGACCTCAAGCCAAATGAATACAGAGGAATTTGGAGGGGAATATTTGAATATATGAGACATTTCTTGTCACCTTTATCGAAACATGACAAGAGTTATCAAGGCCATTCTAGAAACACCAGAGAAAACACCCTGCTTGGGTTCATTAGTGAGTTTCAGTGCTGTATCACCACTATTCTCCACACTCCTGCACTTTGTCCATATCAGATCTGTACAATCGATAATCAGTTACATGTTTTTCTGCATTAGATGAGAGATTCTCCAGGAAAGAAACGTCACCATCTCCTCAGCTGTAATTCAAAACTAAGGTTCAGAAAGTGTGTGTGTCAGGGTACCAGTGTAAATGTTCGGCACCATTAATGTGCTAACGGCGACATAGATGGAAAGCTCACATAGCATTAATATTGATCCCCTAAGCTCTGTAATCTGCTTATGATGAATGAGTCAGTGGCTGTTGGAGGGCCTGTCGTTACACCCTTTATACCATTTGCCACAGGAAGACCTATCTGCATGCAATTAGCATGTTGATGGCATCGCAGCGCACTTGATGATGATGATGATGCTGCTACGTGTGCACACGCAGAATGACAGAGTGATAGAGAAGGAGCAGACTCGGGCTCTGCATTATTCAACAGGATGATCGTGGATGCTGGCAGGGGAGCCGGTTGGGAGCCTGGTGCTGTCTGGCTGATGGGATGCTGCAGCGGCGTTTGACACATCATTTCAGCTCTAGTGTGGCATGAGAGGTATAAGCATGTAAAAGTAAGTGAAGCAGCATCCAGACGTTTGTACCAGCGCCGGTGGCAGTTTTTAGGGAGTCCATCCTGATGCATTAGCGTGAGATAACATCTGTCAACCTGAGTCATTGGTGTAGATCTGGGAGATACCACGGATAATGAGCATGCAAGCATCATTTACAGATGTGAGCTCTGAGGCAAGCAGAACTACTCAAGGGTTAAAGAGCCATTAAACAGTATACAGTACATCATATACCCTAAAAAATGCTGGGTTGCTCCACCCCAGCACTGGGTAAATATGAGTATGATGCACCCATTGGTTTGTGACATATTGAAGGCAGGAGTTTGACATTTAACTGTTGCTATGCCATTGTTTTTGGAGCTGAAGTGATCACATGTGGATAAAGGACTGAGGGGGCACATCTAACAGAGCATGCAAAATGGTTTATAACCTAGTTGACTTAAAAAAAAAAATAAAAAAATACAAAAAAATTCTCTTGAAGCCAAACGGATTTAAACCCTGAAAATTGCACTTTTTGTCACTATTGAATTCACTTCCTTTTTCTGCAAATGTAATAAAGTAAAACATACAATTTCCTCTGAGAAAAATACGAAGTGATCAACTGGAGAAAGTTGGAGTCCAACATGGCTCCTGGCATCAAAATGCAAATCAACAAACAAAAGAGTGATGTCATCCGTCTATGACGTCGTATACACTCTACCCTTGTATCATTACCAGCTTTACTATGAAAGTAGACTCTGTGTTTGCTCCATCTGCCTTGGTATCATGGCTCTTCATCTTACAAATGTTCCAGTTTTAATCTTAAAAAGTTAAAGTGTCTTAAACCTTAGTAAACAACAGATTTTAGTGTTAGACTGTGAAAATGTGAACTTAGGGCTTGAAAACTGCTTTCACAATGAAAGACACTTTTTTTGCTTCTTGTTCTGTAACGAATCCAATAAACACAGATTACAAGCATAACGCCAGACCAAGTGTGTGTGTGTGTGTGTGTGTGTGTGTGTAGATGTGTGTCAGTTGGTCCTCACGGGTTGCATAAACATTTTTTGAATTATTCAATAAAGGCTGTGTAACAAACTGTATGGGATGCATCACTTGGCAGTCGCCAAGTTGGCAGCAACATGAGGAAGGCAGAGAGGGAGAGAGTGTGAGGCTTTATGGAAAGAGAGCAAAGAAACAGACTAAAAGCACCAAAGAGTGCAGAGTCAAGGCTATTATTGAATCTGATCATGTGCCAGTCAGGTCGGCTGTGGAGATGCTTTGTCACAGACTTCCCATTGAACATCCCGCCTGATTGGTACAGAGCAGGAAGCAAGTGTAGAGAAACATAACTACAAGCCTGTCTCCTATTAATAACTCGTTCATATGCAAGCAGATTGTTCTCCCAGTATATAACTAAAAACCAACAAAATAGTTGTAATTTCCATGGCTAATATCACTAAGTGAACAATACAACCAGTGATGCAATCTGAAAGGCTTAAAAAGACATTTTTCATTTCAAGTCAACTTTACCAACCTTTCCTCACCATGTTACTGGAAACAGTCATTTCCTCCCAAATGAATTTGCATAAGCAAACAACAAAAAGTCCCCAGTGGCCTACAAAAAGCTTTTTTCCAGTAGAGCACTTCTATAAAAGAGATGTCTGTAAAACTGTTGACAGGACACCTTCAACAGCAAACAAGGTTATTTTCTACTCATTCTATGATGAATTTTTAATCCATGGAGGCTTTGAGACTTCATGGAGCTTTAAAGTCTCCAATTTGTGAAACTTCCCCAGAGTCCAGAAAAGTGAGTTGTCTTTGAATCGTGACATTGCAATGTACAGTCTATGGGCCCAACAGGAAGCAAGGGGAAAGGCTAGTGGGTTGAAAGAAGATATTTTGCAGTTTTTATAAGCACTGAGTGGGCGCCATGTTGGAGTTCTGTTTCTAGTTCTCATCCATGGTTTGTGCAGGGCAGAAGTTTTGTAGGTGGTGTAGATAAAGAGGAGGTTTCCCATTGATAATTCTCCTCTTCTTCCTTTCATTTTTTCTACTTGCCCAGACGAGCGTCAATACAGCGATGAATCAAGACTTGCTTCACGCGGCGCATTTAATCAAAGGGTAAGAAAAGAGGGGCCGTTTCACTACATGACTGCAATCAATGGCCGTCTGCCCCTTAATGAGCTGCAGCCAGACAGAGACGGCTTGGAAGTGCACATACTGACAAGAGCTTCAGCAAAACACACACTCACATAAAGCATGTCAGGCTTCAATGCGCCTCATCTGCATGGAAATCGGAGCACAGAAATAAGCTGCTGTCTCACATGATCACCTCGGTTTGGATGGTCATACACATGATTCTGTTCATGTTTCAGAGACTACAAATACTTAAAGTGGCAGCACGCACATGAAAGTACAGCAGCGACGGAGGAAACACCGTGCAATCCCGTTCGACAGCTGAACTCCCCATGTGTCGTCTCTACTGCTCCCAGCTCTGTGCAGCTGTGGCCAGTCGCACACATTTGATGCGCATTGTTCAAAAACATAACAAGATCAAGAGGCAAAAATTATGTTGGCATTTACAAATCCAAGCACATTAGCATCATTATGTAGCTACTTTGATCAAATTATGGGTTACGTAAAATCCTCGCGCCTCATGGCGTCCCACCAGGAAATACTCTCCAAATCCCAGCTTTGTTTACATGCAGTGACATGTTTACATTTCAAAGGACTTTTTACGCACTCTGAAATTGGTTAACTGGGCCTTTTGTGTCTGTCCCAAAAAGAGGAAATGAATGGCAGGACTGAAATATCATCAAAGACTGAGTGCATGAAGGCAGCAACTAAATATTTGTCTCAGCACACTGCACAAATCAGCCCTCCGAGCGCTTGACAGATAACGTCCCTGTGAGTTTTTCTGTTGAACATCTTGGGCACCACAACTGAAGACGAACAAATAGAGCTTACGTTAGTCTACTCCTCCTGTTCTCTATATTGGAAATCAATTCTACGACTGTTTCCTAGATGTGAATTTCTGCACACTTTTATATGTTCAGTTTTAAGCATCTCCACTTTAATGTTTCCACTTTATGCCACTTACAACACTGTATCCTTGAAATTACATTCCTACACAACTAAAGTGAAATATCAAATGCTATTGAAGTTGACCATAGGTAATGACATCATAATGAGTTGTGGAAGAAATGTACTGACTATGTAATTATTGAAAATGATGCTCTTTTAAAATTCAAAGTCATTTGGAGCCGGCCTTTTGCATTGGCTCCACTTTTGAGATTTGGTGGCTACCTCCGTCTTTCTGTGATTGTAGTCCACAGTCCAACACACTGTACTTCTAGTTACTTGAAATGTTTTCAAAAAAGAAGACGTTGTTGTTGTTCACCCAAAAGTTCACCAAAAATCCTAAAGCTAGTATCTAGTTGCCATTGGTGGTATTGTACGAGACCCAGTGGCAAAGTCCAGCTTTTAATTACATTCTGTGGTGTGGACTTTGGTCTCTCGTGTGAGGGTAGCATGCCTTATGAGGGAGTTCAGCACTGGACAGCTCTACAGTGACTCCAGTCTTATGAAGGGGTTCAGCACTGCACAGCTCCACAGTGACTCCAGTCTTATGAGGGAGTTCAGCACTGGACAGTTCCACAGTGACTGCAGCTTGATGAGGGAGTTCAGCACTGGACAGCTCCACAGCGACTGCAGCTTGATGAGGGAGTTCAGCACTGGACAGCTCCACAGCGACTGCAGCTTGATGAGGGAGTTCAGCACTGGACAGCCTTAGCATAGACTGTATAAAGTTTCACAATGTTTGCCCTCCATCCACCTCAACCACTTGGACTTTGGTGACTCGACTTGATTACAACATACTAATCCATCTCTTACAACATCAAAATCTGCCTTCTATAGACTTCTATTTGAAAATTATGAACTTAGCTTAGGTCTTAGAGACAGGTTTCAAGTTTGGTAGACTCTGGATAGCTGCCCCCTTGCTATTATCCAGCTTTGCCACCTTTTCCAAATACATTCACTCCTGCCTCCAAAAAACGTACATGACAAAGTCCAAATCCCAAACTCTGGACTTCAAGTGTGTGCCAACATTGTGACTACATCCACCTTTTGTATACAGTTCATGACTTCCACCAAGAACAAATTGGTTAGGAACTGGAAAGTTGTTTCTTGTTTAAAGTTGAAAACATAACGTCATCGATGTCTCATTTAAAAAAGAAAAACAACAAGAAAGGTCAAACGTTGGCAAAGATTCATTAATCTTTTTGAATGTCACATAGAGAGAGCACAAAGACTAAGAAAAAGTGAATGGGACGTCACACATTGTGCACTCCAGTGTCTCTAGCGCCTTTTAGCTCACAGCTGTTTTTACAACAGTGTGAGACAAAACCTTTCAAACGTCTATATGTACTAGACCTTGAATTGACAGTGTTGCATCAGCTGCTGCTTTCAAGCTGAAGAGCTGTCTAGCTGAGTATCCTAGGTTTTCTGTAACCTTGTGACTTCAGTGTGAATGGCCGACTGTGAGGAGGTGAGACAGAATTCAACTTTGTAGTCACAACACTAAGAATAATATGGAGGTGAACATATCTGAAAAATTATCCCCATATAATCCCCAGAATTTTGGAAATGATTTCATGTTATTAATTTGATTAAACTTGCTACATTTATAGAATTTGATTGATTAGTGACAATTAACCACAAAATGAAGCCTTGTCTCTGGAGTTTGAGGTAGTGAGTAAGTAATCAAGGAAGTTTTTAATCCATTTGGTTGTTTTTTCAAATGAGTAATTTGTGTATTTGTATGTTTATTGAAGTATTTTTTATTTATTTAACTTAGCAGCAGATCCTGAGAGCTGAGCACACGGTAGGAGGAATGGCTCATGGAGGTTGTAGAGTTTTTAACTTGATAAATTAACATCCTATTTGAAGTTACAACAACTCATTTCTCTCCTGAAACACTTTTCAAACTGCTTTCTGCGACACCACAACAGTTATTGTGAAGATTACTTCCTTCTTCCAGTGTGTGCCCTTCCTCCTTCACATGGAGGTAGTACTATCCTCTGTATTGGTTCAGTTTTAATTGTATAATATCTATTTATAATATCTTAATGGAAACCCCCCTGAGGCAATGCCAGCAGAGTCGAGTAGGATCCATGTGGTGGAAAAGTGCCATTAGTTAAGGTACGTCCAGGTAAATTAATGAGGGCTTTTATTTTGTCATCTCTATCAGGTAAAGTGATGTTGAGGTTCTTATAAAGTGTGCTGTGATTGATTGATCCACTACGCTCTGTTTCTTTAACTCTGTCCTGTATTGATTGACTAATGTTATCTCACCATTAATGAGCCAGAGCAGGATTTTTTTTCCAGCTTCAGTGACAAATAGTCTCATGATTTATTTGACTGAAATCACACTCACATGGAGACAGAGGCTGGCACTGCAGTGTCACAGTGTCAGATGTTTGTTTTTTTTCTCCTCTCTTCTGCACATCAGTTTATGAGATTAGATAAAACCCGACTGTTGCATACACATCTTCAAATTGAGGCGGAGCGGCGAATTAATCTTTAACCCCTAAAGTGCTTTGATCCAGTGTGTATGGCCGACAATGAGACAAGCTCGTGTTGCAAGTGTCAGTACCTGGATGGGACTAATGCTTCCCCCTCCACCAACTAATCTCACCAGAGGGAAATCTCACATATGCAAATGGTCTCAGAGCGACAGATGAAAACTCCGCTCAGCAATTACACTGATCTGCTGTTGATGGCTTTCCAGTGTGAAGAGGTTTTATTTAAAGATAAATAATAAGCCACCCTAATTTGATGAACCCAAATAATTAAACAGGCCTGTGATTAATCGTTTTCTTTCCAATTATGGCTGCAGTGATATTACTGTTCAGTTTTTGTGAGGTGGTTTGTAGCACATCTAAGAAAATCAATGTTTTCTTTTTAACATGATGACACAGAGTCTGTTCCTTTGAAGCTGATTAAACAGACAGATATTGTTTGCATGTGGCCTGATGAATGGTCTGTGACTCCACGGGCCACCTTCCCCTTCCCCTCCCAACCAAAGGGCATTGCACCCAAACCCTATGATGGACCTTGGAGGTGGTGGGCCCACATGATCCTCCCATGTTGCCTTTTCAAGCTGAGCCCGGTGGGGTTACATGAGCTGCCCAGCCACCAGACACTCTCCTATACCCCTAGATCTGACCCCAGAGGGAGGTCCTGTTCACAAGCAGGACAGAGGATGGATTGATGGGATGGATCGTGTCAACTATTAGTTTTTAACTTTTGCACTGGTTTGTTAATCGACAGCATGCATCACCTTAATGAAAGTATCCAGCTACACAAGAGCAATATATTCCTGAAATAATCTCGTCTGTAGCGAGCGTCTTTAAAGCAGAGAGCAGGGGAGAGGATGGATGGGGGAGTGTTTTAATGTCCACACTGAAAGCTGCAGCAGATGGATGCGAAGTGCAGTGAAATATCGTTTGGCCGCAGCCTGATCACCGGAGGGACAGCAGACATCCAGAGAGCTGTGGAGGGATCAAAGACCGAGCGCGAGGGATCATCAAGTGTGGGATGGATTGTCAGGTAACATCACCCCCTCTTCCACCCGTATTTACACAGATACCCTGGAGAGCCAATCCTGTGAAGCATTGTAGCAGACTTCAGGTATCAGCCGAATGTTTGGACGTGGATGCTCCTGACAGATGTTCTGTAGCTTCTGGGGCTGAGGAGACAAGCGCTGCAGCAGAAGTTACCGTCGTTAATAGTCAAACACGGAGACGAAAGGCAGCGGGGCTCAGGATGGATGGTTACTCCGTCCTCCCAGTATCAGACGCTCACCTCAGGCTTCACAGCTGCTTGTGGGAAGTTTGCAGCTTGGTCCTCGGTGGGTGTGGCAGGTGTACGAGAAACTCTGTGAACATCTGAGGAGGAACTGTTGTGTGTTTGCTGTTTTTGTATTTATTTTACAGATTAATATATAGGCTGTTTTTTAAATTACAAAAGTAGATTTTACTGAGCTGTTTGTATTTCTCACTTATCCATTTCCTTTCATCTTATTGCATCACTGCAAAAGAAAAAAATCTGTATCTTTTTCAGGATTTTCCACTTATTTTATAAATGTTTTCCTCAAAAATGACAAAAATGTTCAACTCTGAGACAAAACGTAGCATCAACTATTTTTCAAAAAAAGTGAGTGACATGTGTAAATTGAGATTAAACATAGATTTGTTTGATGAAATATGTTCAGATATATTTTAGTCTTTACCACAAAAATGTCCAAAAAACCGTTTTATTCAGTCTCGCTGTTTTCACACATCCTCTTCATCAGATTTGACATAAATTAAATAAATTACAAAATATTTTTTAGACAAAACAAAAGCTGAAGAGAGGTGAAAGTGAGTTGCTCACTCTTTGCTATTTTACAGATATTTTTAAGCCTCAGCTGCTCAAAATGCAGGATTTTACTATAATATTTGTTCAACTGAAGATTTGAACACTGCAAGAAAACATGGACAAATGTGGATGTTTTTACCACATTCTTCTGGCTGCAAAGCTGAGTGTAGTTCAGAGATTTGGTGTAAAGTGTTACTAAAAGGCACAGTGTGATGCTTTGATATTTGTGCTTCAAGCTCAGCAACAACCAGCAGTGGAAATGAACAGAAAAACGGGAGTGATTCCTGCTGTCTTGTTAACCACACTGCGTCTTCCTCCATCTCGTTAACCGTGCACTTTAATACAACATAACACTGAGTTCTGTTTGTCATTTACTCTACATTTAAAAGCCCTTCAACCAATTTCCTCACACAGATGGCGCGGCAAATGCGATCGGGGATATCAGCGCAATTGTCTCCATCACTCTGCAGCCATTTGTAACCCCTATCAGCAATTTTCTCGGCAAACAGAAAACACTCAAACCAAACGGGCGGATTATTGCATCCTCTTAAACTTCAATAGCTGGCATGAAATTGAATATTCTTGGGAGTCAGATGAACACTTCAGTGTAGAGCTGACATGCACATTTATGTTTGTTGACTTGAATCACCACTTGTAGAGTAAGGAAATCTATCATTAGCGCATTAGCGAGAGTGGAAAATCAAATATTATGTCACTTGAAAACTGTGTAGGTATGAATGTGGCGCACATTTAGATTACAGCAATTAAAAATGAAGGAGTAATTCTTCATCTCGAGCTCGTTTGGTTGTGCTTTGTGTGCCACCTGCATGCTCTCGCCGCCTGGAAAACATTTCCCCCTGACGGCTTTTTCAGATTTCTCACAACAACGCTCTCACAAAACGAGCCATTGATCACGGACGTGGAGGCGAGAGAGTGGCGTGGATCAGGCTGCTAATTTGAATATGAATGAAGAATCAGATCAATGAGTGACCGTGTAGCACGGCCTTAATACATGAGTCCTAAAATCAGCAGAAAAAGGACGTAGATGTGTTGTGCTTTAATGAATGATGCAGGATAACTGTGAAGAGATGTTTCACATTAAGCAGCAGTACGTCCTGTTTGTTTTCACTGTGGTGAATCATTGTATCAGAGCTGCACTGGTGATGCTTTCATGCAGCCACTTAACTCAAGCTGAACACAGAGTTGATTGAGTTTCCATCTGAGAATTGATCAACTCAGACTTTGTTAAACAGACTCCAGATCAGATTTTCCCAAATAGCATCAAATTTGATGGAAACTGGTTGAAGATGTCTTTCATCCGAGAGGCGTCTTTACTTTCTAACAGATGTGTTTTTTATGACTTTGCTGTTTTTCTCTGTTCTGCGAAGGACAGACAGAAACTCCACAAACGCTTTCTTCTTTATCTGCTCTGCTTCTCATCTTTTTCCCTCTTAATGCTTCACTTGTTGACAGCGCCACAAAGAAAGAAAATGTCACTTTGACAATCTTCTGTTGCTTGTTTTCAGTACAAGATTATCTGCTGTGGGCGATGGTGGAGTCAGATTGTATGTAAAAGATGGATGTAACCATAGCGACGCCACCTTTTGGTTTGAGGACTGATGTTTTGTTGTTTTGTTTTTTTTTCTTTCAGAAAAAAGTGACCATATTTGGATGAGAAGGAGTGAGGGAGGAGTGAGGGGAGCTGTCACTCAAAGTGGACACACCCATAATCATACATCACTTTAAGCCATAGTACAATGTTAATGGTTCAACAAAGAACTTCAGCACAGAAACCTGATCTTGTACCAGGTTGTAAACATGTTGAGTTCAGCTGTAAAGTTGGAGAGTGCACAGGAGCTGGTGTTGGTGTTGCTCACTGAGCATAAAGTGTGGCTGCACATTTAAATACAGGATCCACCATTTATTTGCCATGTTGAACAGATGGTAAGTCCAGTACAAATGAGTTTACTGCTTCAGCTTCCATCATTAATGCATCCGTCATCTGGTTCAGGCTCAGGAGGTTCAAGAGGTTCAAGAGGCTCAGGAGGTTCAAGAGGTTCAAGAGGCTCAGGAGGCTCAGGAGGTTCAAGAGGCTCAAGAGGTTCAAGAGGTTCAAGAGGTTCAGGAGGTTCAAGAGGTTCAAGAGGTTCAGAAGGTTCAAGAGGTTCAAGAGGTCCAAGAGGCTCAGGAGGTTCAAGAGGTTCAAGAGGCTCAGGAAGTTCAAGAGGCTCAGGAGGTTCAAGAGGTTCAGAAGGTTTAAGAGGTTCAAGAGGTTCAGGAGGTTCAAGAGGTTCAGGAGGTTCAAGAGGTTCAGAAGGTTTAAGAGGTTTAAGAGGCTCAAGAGGTTCATGAGGTTCAAGAGGTTCATGAGGTTCAAGATGTTCAGGAGGTTCAAGATGTTCAGGAGGTTCAAGAGGTTCAGAAGGTTTAAGAGGTTTAAGAGGCTCAAGAGGTTCAGGAGGTTCAAGAGGTTCAAGATGTTCAGGAGGTTCAAGATGTTCAGGAGGTTCAAGAGGTTCAGAAGGTTTAAGAGGTTTAAGAGGCTCAAGAGGTTCAGGAGGTTCAAGAGGTTCAGGAGGTTCAGGATTTGCAGTGATTTCAAAATAAAAGCAGCAAATCTATTCACATGTTGCAGCTTTGCTTTGTTAATCATTAAAATAATGATTAATAACTTATCTAATCTGTATTTGGTTCATGTCAATAAGTTGATTCATTAATGAAGCGATTAATTTGTGAAGCTTTGAAAGTTAAACTGAGTTGATTTGCAGGAAGTAAAAGTATAGATAGTATCTTTATGAGGTGCTGAGGATGGATTCAAATCACAGGTCTTTACATTTGCTTTGAGGACCTGCAGGTGTGTGGAGGTGATGAGCAACAGGTGGTGCCCCGTGATTGGTCCACTGAAAAAGATTGCTGCTTGCTGATTGGACTAGCTGATGACACCTGTCTATGTAAAGCCGAGCTTGTAAAGCTGCAGCAACACAAACTTCTCTCAGAGTCTCCTGTTGTGTTACATTACATTATCGTTGTGTATTAGTGAAGTTCAGTTGTGTGTTTGTTGTTGGTCTCTGAAGTTATATAATCACTTTGAACTTGTATTCACGCTGTGCAGTCGGCCATGTTTGTCTGGGTCTCCCCAAACACAGACATGCTTCGGAATAAAAACTCATATTTTATCAAATTGAACTATTATAAAATATCCAAACCCACCTGACTCACGTCTCTGAACCGGGGACGAGAAGCTGTGGGTGGAGCTCCCTGCTGAGCCGAACCTCTGACTGAGTCACTGCACAAAGTTCAATCATCAAACTAAAGCGCTGAGTTAAAATGATGAACTCGCCTCCTCAAACTGTTGAAACACGACCAATAAAAATGCAGCCTCCTTAGCATAACGGCTGCAAACACAACACACACTGAAAGTTTGACAGGATTTTAAAAATACTTCATTCAGACTGATTCACAAATAAATCAGGAACCAACAGGAAGCTACAATTACAGGAGACACATGACCTCAACTTCTAAACTATTTCAACTTTTATGTCTTATCTTCACATCAAATGCACTTTTCTCAAGATTTCAAGGATTTCATTCATTACTTTGAATTTGTTGTTGAAATGTTTCTGTTTTCTCAGCAGCTGAAATAAATCACATTAACACGTCGATATTTCTCCTTTAAACAGTCACATTTTTATGCAATGCTTTGCTACATAAAGAGCGAAACATCTGCTTTTTATTGAAGGTTGGTGGTGGACTTTGTAACGTCCTCTTCACACGTCCAACTGCAGGCGTCTGTTTGAGTTATCGGACCATCGCTGGTAGTTTTTGTACTTTCACATTAGCGTCACTTGTTCATCCATTTGTATATACAGATACTGGATGAGCCACATTGATCTGAGTGCTGCTTCTTTTATTTTTAAGCAGGGCTTTTATTGTGAAACATTTGCAGGGACACCATGTGTTTAATTGTTTTGTCCCCCGCCTTTATTTATCCATATCCACCATGTTTTTATTTGAGTAAATCGATGGTTTAGCAGGGACAAAGATGAGCCCCGGTGTTTTTCTACTGCAAGATATTTCTGTTCTGAAATGATGATGATGATGATGATGATGATGTTGTTTTCACTCCTCATTCTGTTTCCTTGTCTTTGTCTTTAACGCTAATAGAAACCATATCTGTTCATGGCAGCGCATATGAGAAAACATAAGGAGCCAAACAGCTTTTAAAGTGTATCCTCATCTTAAAGCACTTCACATGATAACAGGAGATGTACCTGCCTCCTCCGAGCTCTATTTTGAAAAGTGGCTCACTTCCCCCTCCTGCATCTCAGGTGTTTTACTCGGCCCTGCAGCATCAGGAGTAAGTGATACTGGAGCGTTTGTCCGGCTGAGCCCTGCAGACTGTGCAGGATCCTCTTTAGTCCATATTGACTTTGTCTTTACAGCTGTCATGAACTAATTTCATGCTTCACGTGGCTCTTTTCTTTTCCCTGCTTGTGGGTCCAAGGCAGAGGAAGTATAGCGAGGAAACACACTGTCACACTGTCTGATGCTGCTGAACCGTAGATGTCCCGGTGTAAGTCTCAGTGCTGCTGCTTTATGGGGATTGTGTTGTGGTGTCTTTACATGGATGAGCTTCACAACACACACAGTCTGCCTGATGCATCTCACCAGCACAACGTGGAACAAGTGTTATCAGCTGGAAATGCAAAGATTGGATTCGTCGGTCATCTCCTGCACCTGCTTTGTCCACACACTGGGTTGCAGGTGTCTGCTGGAGCCTATCCCAGCTGTGATTGGGCGAGAGGCGGAGTCCACCCTGGACAGGTCACCAGCCAATCACAGGGCTAACACAGACACTCACACCTAGAAAACCCACCATGTACACGGAGAACATGCAAACTCTACAGGTCAAAGATTCAAACCTTCTTGCTGTGAGGAGGCGGGGCTAACGACTGCGCTCCCAAGATGGAGTTAACCGTATAGAATTTTGTTTCAAAATAAAAGTCTCGGCAATTATTATTAAAAAATATATTTCCAGCTTCTATTCTGTTGTTTTCAGCCCACAGGAGGAGGAGGAGGCCAGCTGATCAGAATCAGTGCAGATTAGATCAATATTAACACTTGTGAGCTTGTTGTTTTTGTTAAATTCAGTGTCTGTATTTTAATTTATTTTCTATGAGTGCACCTGCTAGGGAGTTTGAAATTGTGAACCGTTAACTTACTCAACAGTGTTGACCAAAAATCATGTGACAGCAATTTCAACCAATAGCATCATTCCATCCACCTGTCAATCAAAGTTTAGCTGGAGCTCTGATGTCTGGATGCAGATCCCAGTTTCTGGTGTGTTGGGCTCAGTGTGGCCACCATCCATCCCAAGGAGGACTTTAACTCAGCAATGGGACTGTTCACTCATTTTTAAACCTTTTTTTTTTTTTCTGTAGGTGACAGTTTGATATGAAGCCATTTGAACTGTCCAATCAACTACTTACAACTGTATTTAAGACAACGCCCATTCATGATTGTTGTAATCACATTTCTTCTAATTATGATGATATTTACAATACAACCCAGTTTTTAAAGTAATGATGAGATGCAACTCAAGAACCAACTAAACTCCTACAAACAGAAACATTAAACAATATAAAGTCTTTTGAAGGTAGAATATTAATCATCGATATGATTGGTTGATCTCTCCTTCAACCCCCTCCCCCTCCTGAGGTGGATTTTTATTTCTTTCTTTTCTTGCCTGTATTGAGGTCAGTGTGCCGGGTCACAATCATCACAGCAGAAACTCTGCAGGTGGGAGGGTTCAGCACTTCGCTCAAGGGCACTTCATCAGGGGGGAACTGAACTCAGGACCTCCAGTGGTTCAGTCTTAGTGTCAAGGTCTCAAGAAAGGTCACTGAGAAAGATCTAAGCGCACAACACAACAAAACATTTATGTTTATTGATTTTATTGTATCATTTCTTTGTGAGGAAATCTCTTCCTGTGTTTTACATCATCAAGCTGCTCAAAACTAAAAGTTAACATTTTTATAAGGGTTAAAATAAAAGTTGGCTCACCTTTGATGCATTATTTTACAAGTTGTAAATTATTAAAAAATAAATAAATAAAGTTGCAAGTTTCACTTACATGTGTTTTTATTGGATTTAAAAAAAACTTTTACAAAAAATTACATGACAATATTTTCAGCACCAACATGATGAATGTACTTTGTCAACGTTAATTTATTTCCAATGCATCATTTTACTTTAGTACTTCTCTGACCACAGATGTAAACCACACAACAAACTTTCCTTTGAGTGATTCGTGTTAAAGCACCTCCGTCCTCTTTACTTTAAAAACACAACATCAGACACAAGATCATAAAACAAATTCTTCAAAAATACACAATCAGAATCTGAACAGTCCAACAAACCGTGTGAAACAGCAACACCTGAGGTTTGGAGGTTGATCTCCACAGGAGGGAGAGGAGCTGACTGACCGAGGGATTTACCTGCAGAGGAGTTTTTGTTATTAATTAAATAAACGCAAATTTTGTTGTTGGATATAACAACTTCTGTTACAAAAGTAAAGCATCTGAATACTTTTTTTTTTAATATTGTCCAAGTATCAAACTGTATCTGACATCTTAATTATATCAAAATGAGGCCGTCCACCTTCTCCTCTTCTTTGCCCTGTGACACATACACAACAATTGTGTTTGACTTGAGCTACTTTTCCAAAATTGCATCTCTGTCGACGGTATCACAGTCCACTTAGCTCTCTAACTCCCTTCCAGCTTCTGCCTGTGCCAAGGCCGACTGTAATAAACCGGCCCTGCCTGGTCCGGTGGTGGTGGTGATGTGGATGGGTCGCTGCAGGGCGGAGAGGTGGGGGGTCAAGGCTGGAGCACCGCACTGATGGGACTCCAGTCACGGAGATGTGTTGCCCCGCGGACACACACGGCATGAAATGTTTATACCTCTGACCGCCTGCAGGAGTGGATGGAGGGAGGAGGAGGAGGAGAGGGGTGTGGATGGATGGAACGAGGGGGGATGGAGAGTGAGAAAATCCGAGGTCAACAGCCTGTGAGGCAACAAAGACGGAGGATTTTTGTTTTCCTATCATATATACAAAAAATGGACGAGCTGAACTGTAGAAAACCATCAGAAATAGGAGAAGAAATGTAGTCTATACTCTATACTTTGCAGGATGGATGGAAGATGGATGGATGGATGATGGATGGATGGATGCAACATTTGAAACAATCAGCATATTTGGATCTACAGTGCTTGTTTACTGAGGCAGAATCATCAGTATAGAACAGGTGGAGCTAGACTCACATTTTGAAGCCAGGACT
>OOFC01023508.1:12414-27148 GCA_900323345.1 Pseudochromis fuscus | reverse complement strand
TGACTGTCGGGTAAATACTCCCACTGCACGACCGGGTTTGTCACTCGTACTCTATTTGACCCTACGACATGTGTACTCATACTGTACGACTGCTGACAGCCACGATTATTGACAACCACGACTAGTTGTCGGCGTGTGATGGCACAACGTGCTGGAGTGTGAACAACGAAAAACAAAGGTTCCTAGTTCTAATGACAACCACAGCGTGCCTGACAACAAGATGGCGAGCAGGCAGCAAGTTGTTGCAGTTGTGTGTGCTGTCTTGTGCGCTGAAACGAAAAAAAAAAGAGAAAAGGATTTGGGTACGTGAATGGCTGAGGAGACGTGGTCGGTATGGGATGTCCATCCTTCATCGGGAGCTTGAGGTAACGTTAATGTTAAACTATATATTGTTTTACAGTAGCTATGATAGTTTCACGTTAGCATTAGCCAACCAGTGTTGCTTTAAACACCATACTGCCCCGGCGAATTCCTCATCTGTAGCCGATAACGTTATGATGAACATAGTTACTAATGAAAGAATGAATGAATGATCGATCTTGCCAGTATACTAGTGCAGGTACACAGCGAATTTCAAAGAGCTAGAACCTAAAGCTCCTCTTGTGTCTTCTGCGCAGGTCCAAACGTAGAATCGTGACGTAACACCATTCACACTGTACGAGCTACGGCGAAAATTTCTGACATGCCAGAAGTTTGATCAGGAGGTCGCAGCATTATCTTTAGAACGTAGCAGGAATTAATCCTTCCTCGTGAGTGTTCTCACACTGTATGGCTTACGACCTCCTGACCGGACATCCCGACGCTACGATGTTTCCACAATGACGCAGCGTGGTCTGCGACAGCAAAATCATGGTGAAATCCCCTCGAAATCGCACAGTGTCCGCCCGGCATTAGAGCGTTGATATGTAGGTGTGCAAGATGTGGACTGTGGACTGAAATTGAGTCTAACAGGGCATTTTAGAGAGTGTCAGTGTTCTCACTGCTGCCTAGACATGAGCAGACGGGTAACGATCAGTAAATGATAGAGCACAGAGAGGGAGAAAATGAAAGAGAAGACATAGGCAGTCAGGTATATTTATCAAAGGATATAGTTAAACTGGAGGGACAGGTGACACTAGAAAGACAAGAGTCCAGATTGAAGTTGACCAATTAGGATGAGAAGTAAAAGCGAGTTATGACAGGTGAACAGGCAGACCTGTAACAATCTGGATCTCTGACGAGGCCCATAAATAAATCCTTATAATCCAGACCCTTTAAAGCTCTAAATAGTCACACAGCCCAGACATATACAATTTTTCTTTCTCCTGACGTTTGGTCCTCACAAAGCTTTGAAAAGTCACATCTAATGCTCTGAGACTCACACACACACACATACACACACACACACACACAGTCGAGGACACACCTGTTCTCGAGCTGATGACAATCGAGGGCCAACCCCACTGGCAGGATGCCGAGATAATCAGTGAATACTGGAAAGGCAGCTAATTAACAGCCACTGCAAGCTGATAGTTTGAGTAGATTAGCAGCTTTCTGGGGAGTTGAGAGGACAAAGATATGCCTGTCAGGATCTATCCATTTGAGTAATAAGGTTTGTGCATGGTTGTGTGTGTCCGCGTGTGTTTCTCTATGTCTTTATGCCGGCGTGTCGGCTGGAAGTGCAGCAAGAAAATCATCACATTGTGTTTTCTTCACGAGATACTTTCCAGGCTGTGGAGATTTTCACTCGATTTTTTTTGTTTAGTTATTGCAAAGATATGATAAAGTTGAGGCGCTACAGTGAATATCAAAAGGCAGCCAAAGGACAAGTGTACTGTTTGCACTCAGAGCTGCATGTGGAGTCCTCAGTATCCTGCCAGATTGTTTTGGCCTGTGCTGTTTAGCATGTCTAAGGAGTTTCCAGAGAAGAAGAAGAAGAAGGAGGAGGTAACAAGCAAAAGGTTTTAATCTTCACTCTGTGGATTAAAATTTCCAAGGGCTATTTCTGATGATTAAAATGCAACATTGGATGATGCTAAAATACAGTAAAAGCAGATTAGATTCACAGTGACGATAAAATTCTCAGAAAATAATTACAACAGGGGAACAAAACAGATACAGACATTTTCTTAGAAATGTGTTTCATACAGTACTGAGCCGAGGAAGAAAGCGAAAGAATGGATGTCACATTGATTAAAAGAGAGAGTGACAAATCGTCACAAACATCCCAGCAGAGGGACGAGGGTTGAGGGAAACAAACAGAGTGAAAATGACAGGACTGAATAGAGGAAGCAGCAACACAATAAGACAGTGCCAGACCGCTGCAGAGCCAAAGACAGACAGAGCAATGACACCCTGGGCGATCTTTTTAGCAATTTACTTGACACAGAAAAATGTGCTGGGGAATCTCAACGGGTGGAAACAGAAACAGAGCTTTTCCCTCATTTTGAGACAAACCTGTGTAATTACAGAAAAGTTGTGGATACACCCAGAAGCAAAGTTACACAGTACTTTCAACAATTAATTACTGTTTTGCTACACTGTAAATTCTCGTTAACATTTTAGAGTAGAGCTGTAAAATATTATCTTGCAAACATATCCATTTGTTTTGTGGTGAGTCAATCAGATTGGACTTTGAAGTTCGTTGTACTAAGATTTATAGAGCTGATGCAACCTAATTTGTTCAAGTGAGAAGCAATGTTTTGTTGTGGTATTTTATTTTCTTTAAGAACAAATATTCTAAATTAGATAATTGAGTTTGTATTTATAAATGTTATGTAGCCATCAGGGAGGCAGGTCCACTCTTAAGCTCACTAATTATAACCTTACATGTTGTTTGTTTGACTATTTCTAATTGCCAGGCTCTCAAACATTTTGCAGTGGGAGCTGATTTAACAGAGACAGGTCAAACTTTTCCTTTAACACCTGAGCCTGCCAATGTCTACCTGGACTTTTTATGCCTATTTTGATTTCAAATTCAAATTTAACCTGCAAAATCTAACATGCAGTTTCAGTGTTTTTGTTCACTAAAAATCAAAATCTGTTTTTGTGTTTTTCTGCTATTCTTGCTTCATCGTCACTGTTCTTCACCTGTCCTGAACTGTCTCTCCTTTCTCTCTCTCCCTGTCCCCCCAGTCGCCGTGGCAGTCGGGGCCCCCCCCACAGCCTGGTCTGCCGGAGGTGTCTTCCTGATGATACCAAATTTGAATTGTTAGTGCTTGTATATAGCACTTTAGCTGACTATGTTGTGTTTTTAAAATGCTATATAAATAAAGTTGAATTGATTTGAATTGAACTGTTATTACACTCTTACAACACGTAGTATATCGTAAATCTGCAACCTTGCCAGCTTCTGTGAGAGGTGCTCATGAAATTACCATAATGACACCATACTCACTGTGAAGTGCAACACCTCAGCTCTCGGGAACCATTGGAATTTCTGTGATTGCACAAACCTTGACATAATTACGGTAATCCATGTGCAGATGTAGCACCGGCGCTACGCTCGGAGGTAAAGGGCTAGGACCCACTTTCCTGCATGTTTTAGATGTGTCCCTCTTCCAACGCACCTGATTCAAATTATCATGATCTTTATCAGGCTTCTGCAGCTTGATGATGAGCTCATTGAATCTGGTGTGTTGGAAGAGGGACACATCTAAAACATGCAGGATAGCGGCTCTCGAGGACCAGGATTGCCCACCCCTGGGCTAGGCTTACTCTGAGGGTACATTCACTCTGATGGATAATAACCTCTGCCAAGGCGGTTATGTATATTGCCTGCATTTATTTTATTTATTCATTTTTTGAGAGGTAGCATAGCAACTTATTATATTTTGGCTGAGATCAGAGAATGGGATCCTGTCCAAACATTGTGTATTTCACCACAAGAGGGAAACAGTGTTCAGTCTAAACACCTGGAATAAGCCTGTGCAGATGTCTGGGCTCGCTGGGTGCTTTCTAGCTGTATTCATGTTTGTCTTTCTTTATTTAAAGTGTCCATATGAGTGAGCATCAGTGGCATATTTAAGAACATCTGAGTTGTTGTCACTTTTAATATACGTTTGCAACTGGCAATTCTTAGCACCCAAGTGTTTTTACATAGGCTGACAGTAAAAGTTTGTCATCTTTGAAAACATTTGGATTTCTTTCCCTCAATAAACGGCTGCCTTTCTATCACTATAACAAAATCAATTCTTCTTGAAAGCTGATGAAGAAAAAAATAACAGCATCAAATAAAACAGGATTTCCCTCACCTCACTCCACTTTTACAGCCATCATACCATCGTCTTTATACGGTCAGCTTTATTAACTTAAAATCCATTCAAGGGCCAGTCGCTCCCTTGAGGATGTGAGAGGGGAAAGATTTTATTGTAGTGGCCACAGAAATAGAAAGTACTCCAAAAGAGAGGGAGACAGGGGGAGCACTGAAGATTGATTTGGATTACAGCTCCGTGTTTGGCCTGAATGGCCGTCAGACAAAACTCTGCAGGAAAAATCAGAGATTGATTTCGATGCTCAGCTGATTACTGTGGCTCTAATACTAAGATGTGGTGATGGAGCGAAGTGAGTTTTATTCGGAGAGTCCAGAACATCCAAAAGTAACTAAGTTATGAAGCGTGTGAACTTGCAAAGGGAAAAGCCTGAGGACATGATTTGTTATGACATTTTTCAAATGGATGTGCACTGCAATGATTTACGATGCTTGAATATCATATTCAGGCATCATTTCGATGAAGGTTGTCATGTTTAAAAACATATTCTTTTTGACGACAGAAATGGTGCTGGAAAAGTTTTATAGTCATGCTCTCTCTTCAGAAATGTTGTCCATGCTCCAGTGAACAATTCTGGGCAGAACAAGTTGTTTCTGTCCTTTGATTGTCACACTCCATTAGTTACATATTCTGTTAGTGAGGGAGTTCATTTTATGTGAGGACCAGAATAGAAAACAGAACAGAAGAAACTATAAAAGAAGGACACAGTCAGACCCAGGAGGTGAAATTTAACACATTCATTACAGTGATAGTCACATGTCATGACTTTATGTGTTACACATGATGTCAGCTTTGGTTCTTGGATCATTATTTTAATTAATTTATTTACAAAATAGTAGGTGAAGGTTCTGATGTCTGTAACAAATCTTTTTTGTTTGTTTAAATGAGCACTTTGCAGCCTATGCATACACCAGATAACCAAATGTTAATATGAAGAAAGCATTTAAAAAACACATCCCTCCACCAAGGCATGATCCAGCTGTACTGTGATGCTATACACCCGGGGTGGGCAATCCTGGTCCTCAAGGGCCACTGTCCTGCATGTTTTAGATGTGTCCCTCTTCCAACACCTGATTCAAATGATCAGCTCATCATCAAGCTCTGCAGAAGCCTGATAATGATCCTGATCACTGAATCAGGTGTGTTGGGAGAGGGACACATCTAAAACATGCAGGATAGCGGCCCTCAAGGACCAGGATTGCCCACCCCTCCTATAGACTGAACATGTTGTCATATTGCGGTGAAATAACAAGACTTTTGCCCATTATAACTGTTTATTTTCAGATTTGCTCAGATGTGGGGATTGGTTTTCAGACAGGATCTCATTGACAGATGTTAGCCAAAACAGAATCACTTAATCCTTGATGAACACCCTTTCTCTCTAGAAAATAAAGAAATAAAGATTTGTTCAGTATATATATTTTTTTATAATATTGCCAACAGATTCAAATGAACATGTAAAGCAACGCAGGTGAAAATGTAACCTCCTTGAGTGATGGTAAAAAAGGCAATTCAGGAAACAAAAACAAAAACAAAAACAAAAACAAAAACAGAGGCCCACAAAAAATAAGATGGACACCATGGTGGGTTGAAAATAGTTTAACATATTGTGTTTGTTTACATATTATTTGTCCCAAAGTACTTCTTATACTGTAATTGAGACCAACTTTGACTCAGGACGCACAGTATAAGAAAATATATACATTAAAAAAATATCCCATTAATATGTAACTGTACAAATAATTCACATGCCCAATCGCCAATTGACAAATACATTTAGAAGAGTCAACCTCTGAAGGCGCGATGCAGCTTGTTATTGAGCTCACAATAAAATTCAAACTCACATCACTTAAGTGCATAAGAATGTATTTCTAAAAATCAGTTTTCAGCTGCTTTGTTATGCAACAATAATTTAACTTTGACTGCATAAATAAATACATAACTGTCTTAACTTTGATGGATTACTGACCTGCAGCAAGTCTCTGCCAGGATATGTTAATACTGCACTGATATGACCTGAAACCAGTAGCTGTCTGGACGACTGAAAAACAACCTCATCAAGCTCTAAAACAGCATGGGATGCTTTGGAAAATCATCACTCAGTCTTATTATAAATTATGGGCGACTTGTAGTAAATGGACTAAAACATGCAAAACATCAGCGTGGTCCTTTTGAAGTCTGGTGCAAGAGTTCATTGAGCAGCACCTCGCTACAACCTCCTGTTCTCCACGTCCCCCAGTCTGACCTCAAGTGCTGTCATGAGTGTGTACGAGTGTGTGCCCACGCGTGTTTGTGTGTGTGTGTGCTCACACGAGAGATTACACCTCCCTTTTGTACATTTTTTATGTCCTGGTGCTGGATGCCAGATGCCAACTCCCCACACACACTCGCAGTCTGCAGCCTGTAAGTGTGTTTATTACCTCCCGTCTTTGGACAGTAAAGAACAGGAAATGTTTTTCCTCCTCCTCCTCTCACCTTCACGCACACACGCTCTTACACAAACACACACACGCTCTTACACAAACACACACACACGCTCTTACACAAATACACATTCACACTACCTCTGTCACTCCCTTCCTCCTTTTGCTTCCCTCTGTCTCTTTTTTTTCAGCCCTCTCCCGTGGCCTCCCACATCCTCTCTGGGTACCAAAAAAAGGCTTAAGGAATTTATAAGAGTTTATTTTATTTTGGTTCTTAATATATTTTCTGGACCTCGACATTATTGCTTTTTGTGTAAAAGCGTGGGAGTCAAACCATGAGAAATACTAAAAGTTTTTTTTTTTTTTCCAGCATTCTTTCTTTTCAATAGACTTTGTTTAATTTAATATTCATGTTACTTTGAGCTTTATTGCTCTGGGTTTGAGGCCTGCCTGTGTCCTGTCCTGTTGCAGCTCTGCCACATATCTGCTCAACTCTCACACAAAATACACTCATATACAGTTATTTGGCGCAAGTGGTTTACATATATGAAGTGTAGATTCAAGGTTTTAATTATCTAGCCCACGGATGCTTGATTTGTGGCTGTGTGTTAAGGGATGAGCTGTACCTCCAGCAGTGGATTTAAAGCTATACTGTAGGCTAAACCATAGCTGACATGATCCTCCTACAGTCTGCTGTGATCGTAGTCGCCAGACCTTAAATATGAAATTAACACAGAAGTGCCACAATGTGCAATACCACCAATGGCCACAAGATGCTGGCTTCAAATATAAATGGCTACAATACACTTCCATTCAAGCTTCACTTATAACTTACTAATCAATACATTTCTTATAAAGTGATTCTGATGTCATTGGATAAATACCCCAGAAGCAGAATCAAAATTGTCTTTAATGTCAAATGTAAGTGGACGCACACAAAGTAGGAATTAGCTTTAGTTGCAACAAAGAACAATAAAGACAAATTATAGTACAAGAAGAATAAAGTGACAAAAGTGGAGTTATTTGGTGCTGATGAGTCTGACAGCTGAGGGGAAGAAACTGTTTTTGTGGCAGGAGGTTCGGGTCCGGATGGACCTTAGCCTCCTGCCTGAGGGGAGTGGCTTGAAAAGATTATGTCCAGGGTGAGACGGGTCGGCTGTGATCTGGCCTGCACGCCCCCGAGTCCTGGAGACGTACATGTCCTGGAGAGAGAGGAGGATGGATCTGATCACCTTCTCAGCAGAGTGCACAACAACAGTGATGGAGGAGGTGAGGATGGACTATATGATGGCGTGTAGGACTGTGTCATCAGCTTGGATGGCAGCTTGTGTTTCCTAAGCTTCTGCATACACTTCTTCTTATTAGCGTTCTGCTGGTTGATCTGAAAATAATATTTTAGTTAGGTAAATATTAAAACTCATCCAGATGTATTTTTAGGGCATTTTTGCTCTGATTAACAGGCCTGGTCTCCTCTTCACCTGCCTCCTCACTGCTCCCTAGCCCCGCCCTCTTATCCAAATATGGTCACTTTTAGCTCCAAAAAAGGAGGACGGCAACAGCCAAATATCAAACCCAAAAAACACTTATCAACAAACCACCAATAGTCAACACTATCGTTTATCCACAGTCTGCAGCTCCTCCTTAAAACTGCAAAGGCTGGGTCTATGACTTGTAACTGAGTACTTTTGTTTCCTCCTTGAAGTTTCTGATGTTGATATAAACTGGTTGCAGTGAAGACAGTGTTAAGGACGACTCAAATTTATCTTGACTGCGAACTTTTGCTGACTGCAATCAGCGCTCTGTGTTTAATTGAATGAATATAAACAGTGCAGTTGCAGGGTCAGTGGTCTTCAATTAGTGAAAACAGAAGTTACCTGGATGTAAGGAATGTAATTAAAGCAGGGAATACACAACCCAGTGTTGATATCAGGGGTCAAAACTAATGCTGAACTCAACATCCCATCCGTCACTGTTAGCATCTGCAGTGGGACTTCTGTTAACCCTTTGTGTCAAGCATAAATCTGCTTTGACATTAATTACATTTGAGCATATACAGTAAATGATAGTGATCCCACCTGACATTTTAAATGAGATTTAAATCATTATTAATTCCAGAATTTAGCAGATAATTAAAAATTACTCACAGCTACAGATTAACTCTCAGGAGAAAGAAGAAAATATGAACTGAAAAAACAGAAAAGCTTTGTTCACAGTAAACCACTTTTTTAGGATATGGTCCATTATATGCAATATGTGATTTAGAAAGAATAACAGTGTCATAGTGTACACTTTGTGGTTCCTCTTTTTGTTCATTTTTACCTCTGTCCAGGAGCTTATCTTTCCACCTGCGTTGGTTTGGATGTACAGAAAAAATCCTCAATAAATCTTGATGATTGCTGAGATATTATTCAAAGAACTATTGATTACATTTCAGCCGAGATCAGAGATGCGATCCTGCCTGAAAAAAACACATATGACTTCTACCATAGTCACCTCCTGCATTTTTACACCTTCATGTCTGACTGGATATATTCCTTTGCTCAGTCCAACTCCTTCACCAGTGGCTCAGTCTGAGAAGCTTCTTTGTTGTGACTGTGTTGCCATGTTCAGGCTTGTGTGAGCAGCCGCTCGGTGATCAAAATGTCATTTCCAACAAAAAGCACAGTGTTTTCTACCTTTCACCTCCCCTCTGTGTTAAGTTTTATTCTGGCTTCTCCTCTGATGTAGCGTTGGCTGTTGGCCTGATCATAAACAGACTATTATGGAGGAATCTGGGGAGCCCTTTGATGTCTCTGACACCTGAGTCTGTAATGAGGAAATTTGCTGTTCTGATCAAGGGACACTGATTTTCGAGTCGTAACAAGCCAGGTTTATTTCTTGACACAGCACTCAGCTGGGAGGCAGTGGTCACAGATGAACTAAGTGGATTGGACACCAGATACAACCATTTGCATTCAAATTGTGTATTTGCTTTGCAAGGGACCACAGCACAGCACAGCACAGCACAGCACAGCACAGCCCATGTGCTGCTGAGACTTTCTGCTAAAAGATAGTAAATAGTAGGTAAATTGATGGAGATTAAGGCAAATGAGAACAATGCATCATAATTCCCACTGGTAGTCCAACAGGTGCAGCGGGACGACCATATTGCTCAGGTTACAGGATTCAGACGAACAAGTATGCTGGAAAAAAGATGATACAACCTCGAAGCACCACAGGTTTTCAACTCCATCTGATCCACGCTGAGAGGTTTCTTAATGTCCTATTTATTTTTCAGCAGACAGGCAAAGTCATTCTTGTAGTTGCTGAAGGCAAATTTAATTTTATTTCTATTGTTTTGATGTGAAGCTACCATCCAACTTCCCAGTGGTAAAGAAGATGTCTCTTCACATAAGTCCAACCTCTTCCCGATGCCTTGTAGGTGGTGACAAACGATATATTTATCACACATGCCTCTACGCTCGCTGTGCATGACTGGTCAAATCTGTTCTCTCATTGGTTTAGAGTATCAATTCATTGAATTCACAAATGCTGGAAATATCTTGAAGTCAAAGTTAATCTTTTACCTTTCATAAACATCCACTGACAAGTACAAATGTACTTTTTTCAGAGCACTGAGCAGCAAAAAAAAAAGCATAAAGCAAGTGTCAGAGGTTGATATCTCAATTTCCTTACACAGCACAATGGTACAAGTAATAACTACAAATATGTGGGATTTTATTTGTGATTTGTAGAAATTGACTGAATAAAAAAAATCTTGAGCCAACAAGCTGACAAGTTTTCAGATATTAGTGGTTTTACAATCTCAGCCACTTCTTCCCTGATTATGTTTCCTATTATAAAATCTAGGAGCAAATGCCTTCATCATTTCTCACATATTTATCATAAATAGTAAATAATTCTCTCTTTTTTAATGTCCATACTTGTCAGAATAAGTCACACGTACTTTTCACACTGTTATTTTAAAGTACTCGGTACTCACGCGTTTCTGGTACAAACAGTTCACCACTGATGCAGTTTTTCTACAGATTTTCTGTCCAAATCACTTGTGCACATTATCATAGCTGCATTAAACTAAAAACCGTTCTCTTCAAATCTGGCAAAAGGGAGAAAAATACGAGCTTTTGAAGGAAAAGTGAGACGATGAACAGGAAAGAAAATGAACAGGCTTGCAAAGTAGCCCTGTAATGCAGGTCTGGCTCTGAATTGGCCGAGCTCTCCTCTCCCCCATCAGGGATTCAGTGACTGTCATCTCTAATGACACACACACACACCGTAACTATTCGTATCAGTCATGAATATAACATGGTCAATTTAGACGGGAGCAGATATCTCGCCAATGACTCACGACTGGATAGCTCATGCGGGTGTGCACGCTGTATCTGAGGATTTTTCTTCTTATTTCTGGATGATAAAGTGGCCTGGGGACTACATAATATCTCTTGACATACTCACCAATTGGAATGAAGATTCAGTCCCCTCTGTGAGCCTTTTCTCCCTGTAAGCGTAGGACCGGGGCACTGTGTCTCATAGCAGAAACCTCTGTCCCATCAGAGCTGGGTGGCAGAGACACTTACAAGCCCGGGGCGAAGACATCCAGCAGACGCTGAGCTGGTTGCAGTCTGACAAACATGGCATGTAGGAAAACAACAAACAAATGGGTGTAATAGACAAATGAAATCATAATTAATACATTTTTAAGATGATTGTTTTAATGTTTTCTCCTACAATTCAAATTTTCTACTTTCTGTTTGATTCCTGTATTGTCAAACAAACTACTTTTAATGTTTGTTTTGAAAATTAATTGAAACTTCCCACATAGTGTCTGCATGATTTAATGTGTTACACTGCTGCCACATGCTTACAATTGGATGAATAAGAAATAGTTCAAGTGTTTCTAATTAAGTGATTGTATATGTAAACACTGATATGTGTGACGGTATGGTTACGAAATTACTTATTTATTCATTCATTCATTTCTTCATCTTCTGTACCTGCTTATCCAATTGGGTTGTGTGGATCTGCTGGAGTCTATCCCAGGTCAAAGTTGTGTTTTCACTGCTGTTGGTTTGTTTATTGATTGTTTGTTGTTATTAACATTACTGAAAAACTATTCAATAGATCTCAATCATTTTTTGGAGAGAGTCACAGTTTATCTGGATTATGCCTTGACAGAGGTTTGTGCTCTGAGTGCTTTGTAGTGAATTTGTTAGAAAAACTCACTGAGCAAATCTCAGTGAATTTTGAGGATAAGGCATTACCAAAGGAAGCTGGGCGAATGTTTTAACAAGATCGTGTTATTATTTTGCCACAAGAGGGCAGCAGTGTTCAGTCTGTAGCATCAGTACAGTTGGATTATACCTTGGCAGAGGTTTACGGTCTCTGGGGACATTCCCGTTTTTATTTTTCACTGGATATTGCTTCATGAGGGGAACATATCTTGTAGGGAACAATGTCGCAAAAAATCTGAAAAGGTGTTAAAAACGTGTTACAGGGCATTCACATCATGACAGGGTATCATGTTAAGGTAACAGGAAGGTGCGAGTAGACATGACAGTCGAATTGTGTAAGTTGAAAAAGTTTGAACTCGAGCTACAAATTCGCATCACAGGGTTTCGCCGTTTCCCCGACGTCACCAAACAACAATGGAGGACGACCCTGTTGTTACTGTCTGTGTCCGTCCAGAGCTTTACCAGGCAACTTTAACCATATTTCTGGGACTTCAACAACAGGTAAAAGCAGCAATGTTTCCGAACTTGAAAGTGGCGGTCGCCGTGGTTACCAGGAGGAGTGCTTCTATTGGCTGTTACTCAAGTCGTGAAATTGCCAGTACACATCCCCGAGTACTCATTGTGGGTATATGCAACGCGAGACTTCTGACGCCCCTGGTCTGAGCACAGCGTCAGTCTTTTCTAAGAATATCAACAATTCCTTGCCTGACTTTATTTTTGCAGAGCTCATGTTTAAAAGGAAAGTAAATAAAATGTAGACGTCACACACTCAGCGGTGTCAACACTTAACTTGAATGCACATTTGCTGAGATGCATTACTGAAACTGGGAGGAATTCATTGTCTTGCCCAAAGACACTTGGGCTCGGTTTGAGGCGTTACATTTTAACAAAGGCATCCCTAATCACTGCTGCACTCTTCTCCTAAACAGCCTTCACCATATCTCATCTCCCATAAACTCCCCAATGCATACTAAAGCAAAACTGTCAAACATAATTCTCCAAAACAATGCCGCGCTGAAAGAAGCAGCCCAAGAGAAAGTCTGCCAAACTGACAAATGTTCACCACGCACTGACAACAAAGAATTGTTATGGGCAGACTGTGATGTAGAGAATCTCTCTCACAAACCGACCAGTTCATTATTCATTTCCATCAAGTGGCACCAGATCATAAACCTGCTGTCATGTTCCTCCTCTCACAGCCCATATGGAGATCGCTGCTTTACAAAGGACGTTCTCGTGTTTCTCAGGACAAACTCTTAAAAGGTGGAAAAATAATACAACATGGCAGGTCGGTTTTCTACACGCTGCTGCAACACATGGCTTCAAGTAAGTCAGCTTTCTCATTTCCCCTCTGTGATTCATTGTTGAATGAAGCAGAAATAATTAAATACCATGTTAGAAAGCGCTGCTTGTCCAAAATTAAAAACTCAGCTTGCCAAATAGACAAATGTTCATGTCTCTGTAATGTCCTGGCCAAAGACATCAGGAGCCGAACATAACATTAGAGATTTATTAAAGATTTTGCAGCGAACCAACTGTGTTCTCATTTGCATCGAGTGGCAGAGCTACTTCTCTGCCAGCTCATCAACTTGCTGCCATTTGCTCTCATGAAGAAAAATCATGTGGTGAGGCCGAAATTTCTTTTTGTCATTAACAGCATTTAGCTACAAGGCGGCTTGGTAAATATCTATTAACTAAATAAGCATGTGTGCTGCAGAGAAAAGGCTGTCGAGCTAAACATTGAATCAACACCTGCATGAAAATAAACTGGAAATATAAATTATACAGTTTTTTTTACGATTGCTTAAGCACGATTTTGAAAACAGGGTTTGAAATTTAAAAAACACTACACACAATTTGCACAACCACACACACAATATGCAGAACACCTCAGATCCTGTGCAAAATGAAACACTCTTGTAAAAACTGTACACACATTTATAAAAACATATTACGTTACCATATGAAACACACACATTTCATGAGGCTTCATTCTGTTTGAAGCAGTTACACACTGCTGTGTTTAACTTAAGCTATTCTACCTCTCAGTGATTAGATTGCTGTAAGTGAAGTACACAGAGAAAGTGCAAATATACAACATCATAAATTCACCAAACACAAGATCAGTGCTGCAGACTGTTGAAAATATGTTTTATTTTTCTTCATATAACCAACATCAGTCAACATAGACAATCACAACAAAACATATCCCAACACTGCAACCCCAGAAAACAGACAAATAAAAATACTGTAGTACCAGTACAGGTTCAAAATACTGCAAAGTAAAAGGAGAAAGCAAAAATAAATCTGAATAAAATAAATTAAATACCACACATCTCTGAGCTGGATCTGTCCAGATAATTTTATCAACATCTCTCATGCTCTAGTGTGAATATATCACCTCTTCCTCTTTGTCATTATCAGCCTTCAATCCTATATATAATAAAAATACATGTAAACTGCTGTAAAATGACAGGAAGGGGAATCAAAAGTTCTGATACGGTGCATACAACACAGTAAGCAGCTGAATACTGCAACTCTTGGCAGTTTTATTTATTTATTTATTTATTACCTGTTTTCTTGCCCTCATGTCCTTCTGTAGAGCTCTAACCTGATTGGTGTGTCTTCAATCAAGCAATCATGTGTTTGCACACTTGATGACTGTGTTTAATCAACTGGTCCATGTGTGTGCTGATTTGTCAGTCAGTGTTTTAGATTTGCAAGGAAGTGACATCATGATATACTTTTGTGTCTAATGTATGTAAGTGTGTTTCGCAAATCACTGTGTGTATTGTTTTGCAAAAAGTGTGAGGCTGACATTGTGTTTACA
>OOFC01023507.1:2632-18897 GCA_900323345.1 Pseudochromis fuscus | reverse complement strand
TTTTTTTTTATAACATAATTTAATACATGTTGGCCGCCATTTTTTCAGGTGCACAATGCATTCTGGGTTGGTGACGTAGCAAGGTTGTCACTGACCGAGCCGAGCTTGTTCTCTCTGTCAGTCACCATCGCGGAGCAGCGGCCACAGAGACACCATCGACAATGACCAACTCTCGCTTCCTCGCGTTCAATTTCCTCTCCATTTTCACCGAGGGAGTCATCGTCACTTCCCTCATGTCTTTGGTCCCGCTGCGGCTCAAATTGAAAGGGCTGAACCGACTTCATCGCTGCTAACAGTTAGCCGCTACAGCTCAAAACACCGGTCAGCCGAGTACCAGACACCATTTGACGTCATACCCAGAATGCATTGCGACGTAAACAAACATGGCGACCTCCGTGCAAAAAATGTTTCTACAAAAATATAAAAACTGGAAATTATTTTTGACAATTACATCCTATGTTTATGTTACTGTCAGCAAAGTGAATCATATAGAGCAAACATGTCATTACAGTCAGGGTTCCTTTTAAAAGTTTTGTTTTTTTTGAGTGGAAAAACACAAGAAGATTTATTTTCTGTGTGTACAGGTGTAGCCTCTGGATGGTCTTTACAAACTGCTTCTTCAGATGATGTAGAATTCATACAGAGAGATGTAAATTAAGGGGAAACAGAAGCTGGTTGATAAAGTTCTGCTTAAACAATCTGAGCAAACAACAGACACCCTAACAGCTACTGAGGCCACCATCAGGACAAACTCCGGTTTCAGTGTCTTGCTCAAGGACCCATCAACATGTGGACAGGAGGAACCAAGGATCGAACCCCCACTCCACCACCTGATAAAGGAGACAGCTGCCCTCTGCTTTCAGCCTCTGTGCTGACCAAGGTGTATTTTTCTGTAGTGAACACGCAGAGATAAAGAAACATGTTTGCTACAATAATGATGCTCTGCTGTGAAGAAACAGCAAACTATTGTGTTTCCTGCATCTTCATCTGAAACTTACCCCTGTGATGCTGGTGTATCTGACAGATGCTGCTCTGGTTGCTGGGAGATCCATGATGCACCTGCAAACCTCCACTGTCTCAGGGAGGTTACATCATATCTATCCTCTGTGTGGCACTCACATGTTCAGGCTTTGGTTTTTAAATGCAGCAGCAGGCTACATGTCACACATGCAGACCAGCACTGACCCAAGCTGTTTGTTGTCCAAACACATTGAGTCCAGATTCTCCACCAGTGGACATGTCAGAAATGTCCCACAGCGTCCTATCAAACAGTCTTTCTGAATTAATTTATAATCACATCAAATCAATCAAACGTTGTTAGTATTTTGGAGCTTTTTACATGTTTGAAGTCACAGTGGATGGAAATGTATCTACAAAATATCTCTAAATGTCACAGTTAAGTTAAATGAAGTAATTTGAGCCTTGTTGCTTTGTTTGTGTGCAGACTGTTGGCTGTAAATAAACACTGCAGCAGTGGGAAAATCTGCAGATCACAGCTGAAATGACACAGATGAGTCAATCTGCAATCTACATTTTTATAGTTCAAACACCACAAAGCACATTTTATTTCCAACACTGGACAAGCAATTTGTTTTTAAACAGTATTACAAGTAACTCTCAGACTGTACAGCTTGGATATGAATCTCACTCTGATGCAGACCTGAGATCCAGCTCTTTTTTAAATGAACAATTATAAATCCCTCAGAGAGCACAAACCTGTGCCGAGGAATAACCCATATTCAGTGACTAATTAGGACTCTCCTTTGTCACCACATGAATTTCCAATGATCTCAGTTTCTTTCTGACATCCTATGATCCAGTCCTGCTCAAAATACAACCATCACATCCTTTGATTTAACTTTGTGTAAAAATTACATTTCATCAACAAAATCCTTCAAGATGTGACAAAGCTTTGATTCTTTACAAAATCCACCCATTAGAATAAGAGATGAGGATTTTCTGGGATTTATGGATTTGTTTATCAGACAGGATCGTATCCTCTGATCAAAGTTCAATCATTCCTTCCTTTGGTAATCCCAGCATGTCAGTACAAATATGTCTGTTCAGTAGTTTTTCAGTGATGTCACTAACAAGCAAACAGACCAATGCAGGTGAACACATCACCTCCTCAGTGAAGGTCCTGCACTGAGCGAGTCAGAGGTTTGAGTACATCCTATAAAAACACACACAAGCAACTTTTACTGCAAACAAGTATCACAAAATACATGTGAAGTACAACTAAACACATAACAACCAACAGAGCAAAGGTCAGGAAATAAGGAAAATATCCCTAGACCGTCACTCTGCCTCTAATGTTTGGCAGTAGGAATAACAGATGTTTTTAGCCATGTTGGTCTAAAGTCTGTAATCTGAGTCAAATATATAACAAGCTGAGTAGGTCATTTGTCTCTGGACAATCCTTGTGTTTATAAGGTACATCCAAATTGATAGTTGTCTTCGATGATCTTTTCAAATATTCAGAGTGAAAAATAAAAGATTAGGCTGTAGTAGATTTTATGCTGTGAACAACACACCCCAGCTTCACACTGTGTGTGGTAAGGCTCAACACATGTTGCTTTAAACTTCTTGACATGCTCGCTCCCTCTTCCCACCACTGAAGGAGAGCCTGATGAATCAATAAGGGGATGAAAAGACAAAAAAAACAAAAACGGAGGGAAATCTTCTGAGTGGTGAAGCTGTGTGAATGAGAGCCAGCGGTCAGATTTGATGACAATGGAAACGCTCCAGAGAAAGGAAAGTCTTCATTTTCAAGGCTTGTCATCGAGTCATGTCTTCTACAAAAAACAAGAAACACAGTCTGTCTGTCTGTCTGTCTGTCTGTCTGTGTGAGAAGCTCTGGAAAAAAGAGCGGTGCATGTGATTATCGGACGAGGGCCGGACAGAGGCCAGGCAGGGCAGGCTGCAGACGAACACAGAGAAAGGGACATTTACCTTGAACTCCAATCGTCCCGTCTCTGGGGCGGGGTCAGGTATTGTAGCCGGGCCTGACAGGGTCAGGAGGGGGCAAGAGGGGGAGACGAGGGGAGGTGGATGGTGAGCAGGGACATAGGCTGCCCTCTGGGGTCGTGGGGCGCTACCCCCGTGGGGGGCCAGCGGGGGGATGGAGGGTAGGTATTGGCAGATTTTCGTGGGGTGCAGATGCTCAATATGCAGATGTCTAATCGAATTGTGCAGCGATGAATTGGTTCCCCCTCCTGATTTGCATCAGGACAATCCCGAGCAGCGGCTCAGGGGTCAGCGCAGTTCCCCTGGACAAAATGAGCAGCCGGCTGCAGACGCCCCTGAGAACGTGTGAACTTGAAGTAGACTTTACTCAATGACAAGGATATTGATTGATTCAAATGTCTGTCTGTCTGGGAGTGCGTCTGACATCTGTCTTTCCTGTGAAGATGTTGTTTTTCAAAGTGTGAAATAGAAACATTCATTGGTTTTTGGTGTTTAGTCTGCACTTTGCTGAAAGTAAGGCCCGAGGACTATACTTAAAACTTGATTAACTTACTACTAAAACTACTTAAACTTATCAAATCACTTTAACAGGATGATCATTTGCTGCTACTTTGTTTCTTTAGTTATACATCAAACACAGAATGACTCACATTGTAGGTAAACACCTGAATAAACTTTATGAAGCTCAGATCCAACATAAACTGCAGTAGATCTAATGAGAGCTGAGTGTAAAGCTTAGAAATGATCAGAAAACCAAACTGGATTCAACAATAATTAGATCAATCATCTGTAAAAGCTACAAAAGCCACAACAAGGTCAAGAAACGTTAAGAAACATCAGGTGCAACTTCAAGTAGAGAGGTGACGTCTTTACTACCCAAAGTCAGAGGTTTGAATCACTTCTCTTAAGAAAATAAAATAAAATAAAAAGATCAAGTTTCCCAAACACACAGTCTCAGTGTGATTCGATTATGTAACTGAGATCCATGAAAAAGACTCCCGATGAGAAGTGAATGGTTTCATTTGAAACTTTCATTAACAAATTGGTAGAAATTAAATCAGACTGCTATATCCACCAATAGACAACAAATCAATGTGGTATATGAATATTAACATATGATGACTCCCACAGAGCAGAGGACTGTACATTTTACAGAGGTGTAGATCATTACCGGCAAACCTCAGAGACATGAAAACAGTTTTATTTTATTCTGGTGTTGATAAACCCTGTTGAAGGTCAGTCTGTATTTATTGTTTTCTTGTGAATGGGAGGAATTTATACATAAAAGTAATGTGATAATAAATCAATGTAAAAATGATCTATCACTGCTGATCTAATCTCAGAGCCTGTGGGATCTGTCATTTGTAGGATTAAGGTTTGTCACTAACACTCCACCAACCAGAAGCAGGACTGGTGGGAAGCAGAAGTTATTTGCTGCAAAAAAAGACGAGGTTTTCCACGATGTTTGACACTTTATTAATCACCAAAAAGATTTTAAAAAACCTCTTGCAGAGCCTGTATAAAACATACATGGTTGACAAACAGCTGCTTCACATCTTCCCAGCGACTGATCACCTGTGTCTCCCACATCTTTGACGGATTGTCATTGGTGCACAAGTGAGATGACATCATTCACCCATCATCTCCACTCACACACAAACACCCTCCACACTCTGTAAAACTGGTCACAGCAGGGTTAACACTGAGGAAGCAGCACACTGTGACTGCACATTATTTTCCAAACCAACACTATAGTCTTCCAGAGGTTTATACAAGTGCAGTGTTGTTTCATAATGATGGATATGAAACCTTCAGTATGTCCACAGTATGTGTAATTATGTATCAAATTTATTTATCATCTCCATTTAACACCAAACATGTACTTGAAGATAAGCTGCATGTTATTGCCTGTTCTGTTTCTCCTCCTCATAAATACAACAACAGCCTCAGAGTAAAAACTGATGGAGCATTGATCTGATCAGACACAGAAAAACAAGCTGTTAGTAGAAAAATCTTGATTTAGTTGTTAAAAACTGAAGTGAAGAATCCATTTGAAGTGCTGGAGGTGTGAATAAGCTCTGACTGCTTGTTTCTCCCTCAGCTGAGAAATATCGGATCTATGTCGCTCTCTAGTGGCCACCGAGAAAAAGACACCGTGAGGTACAGGAATCCAAGAAACCAACATTTTTACTGCAGTGTTCACTCATCCTCAGATATTTAACTAAAGAAAGAATAAGAGTCAGAGGTTAGTTTATTGTTGTTATGTATTGGGGGCAGATATATCAACAAACAACCGACAGTAAATACACAACAACCAACAGTAAATGCACAAGGCAAGAACTAAAAAAATATAGAATATATATACAATAAAAAAATCAAATAACAGAATAAAATGAAGTATAAACAAGAGGAAAAATAGTATGAAAAGTACTGAAAATTAATAAGTCACTCAGTGGCAAAATATAAGGAAATAAAACTTTAAATTTTAGTTTATCAAATGGAAAATCTCTGATTTGAATTGATGCTCAGACTGCTGATATCTGATTTGAAGAGGATCTATTAACAATTCAATGAAGATTATAAACTTAGTAAGTGAATTTATTCTGTCCTCTGAGTGGTAAAGACACATTTTTGATTGCCTGGTAGAAAACATATTTAGATTTTGTCATTAAACAGAATAAACTTGTGAGGACCAGCTGACACATCACAACACAGGAATTTTATTTGAAGTATTTTACACCATAGACTGTTCACAGGACACACAGAGCTAATGTGATGTGACTCACATGAGTTTGTGTTGGGCGGTCACCATGTGACACCAGAATGAGAAAAAATGTTTTGATGGAGTATTTTTGAATTGAAGTCAATCGGAGCCAGAATGAGTTAGTGACAGTCTACCTCTAGTGGCTATCGGTGGTATTGCACTTTATTATTAATTATTGAGCCCCGTTCACCTCATCCATTTCTATATACAGTCTATGTTTTGAACCACAACTTGTCTATATAACAATAGAAAGACATTCCTATAAACACACACACACACACACACACTGTATACTGTAAACTCGAGTAGAACTGAAGAGTGTTGATTCATGTCTAAGGTTCATATCCAATCAATTTAAAGTAGCATATCTTTATGACACCATTATTTAACTGTTATTAGCACTATTGTGAACATCCTTACACAACTGTTGTAATGTTTGCTTTATTATCGCACCATATCTACAGTCTGTACATCAGCTGTTGTGTTCATGTTTTCTGACCTAGTGGCTGCTCTCAGCTGTTTGACTGCTGAGGAAACATGAACAAACTCTGTTAAATTATCACAGTAAATAAATGTTTGCTTCTTCTCTCAGAGCTATAATTGGAAGGTGTTAACGCCTCGACCTGTTTTTATGAATGTTGTGGTTCCCTGCCTGGGATTGGTTCAGCAGCTGAGATCCAGCTCTAGTAGAACCAGTTTATCAAGCTGACATGACTCACTGTGTTACTTCTGGATTTTTAACTGGAGAACAAATCTCCTATCTTTCACCATATCCTGTCACCCTACCAACACACACACACACACACACACACACACACACACACAGATACAGACATCCCGCGTGCAAGTACTGTTTTGATACATTTTTTCAATTCTTAACATTTTAATTTTATATATCACTCATTATTTTAATAAATAAATTTTTGATTACATTCTCAGTGTTTGCTGCGTACTACGGTGGCCCAGAAGGGTCGCAGCAAATACTAAAGTCACAACACTAATGCAAATGTCACAACAGGAATACAAATGCCACAACGCTAATACAAAAAGATGACAACACTAGTGCAAAAAGATGACAACACTAGTGCAAAAAGATCACAACACTAATACAAAAAGATCACAACAGAAATGCGGTCTGAAGATCAGGCTTTGTTTCCTGGGGACAGTAATTGCGAACGGAAAGAAGCAGGCTAGGTTGTTTTTTTTTTTTAACGTAATGTAGCGTAAGTGTTGGATGGACAACAACAACAAAACAACAACAAAAACAGTAAGTGTACAACAGAAAACCTGTCAAGTGGCCACAGAGTGAAACGTAAGTCGCGCGCGTTCACGCGAAGGGGAGTCAGATTTTTCCGGGGAGTGTCAAATTTCTATAACACCTGCCTTAATCAGTCATCTAGTGCCAACAACGTTTTACTTACTTCTTAAACTTTCCAAAACAATCTCTCCCGCTCCACGTCCACCCAACACTTACGCTATATTACGTTAAAAAAAACAACTTACTTCTTTCCGTTCGCAGTTACTGTCCCCCGGAAACAAAGCCTGATCATCGGACCGCATTTCCGTTGTGGCTTTAGTTCAGTTGTGTGGCTTTTCTCACATGTAGGATTTTTATCAGGAAAACTAATGAGCATTTCTCAGAAGGCCTCATTTTACCGTTTCTGATCAAACCAGTGCAGCTGTTGCCATGAAGGGATCTCACACTTCCTTGACACTGAAGAAAACCTTTTTGTTGTTTATGCAGATGTAGTCCTGAATCTCTCTGCTGTTCATGTTTCCTATGTGACACTCTTGCAGGGCTTGATTCCTCAGAAATTTTCCTCTGATCTAAATGTGTTTGCTGTATTTTTACCTACAGCAACAAATTGTATCCAAGTTTAAAATCTTACACACAGTCAAAAGTTGCAAAATTAATTCAAATTTTCATGTATGTCACATATAAAAATGTCTTAAACAAGACTTTTATTTTATAATATTGACTCTAAAATAAAAAAACAAGCAGACAGACGTTTTTACATGCTGAGGGTTGAGAGTTCACCAAAACCATCACTTCACTTTAAATGAAATCAGAATATTTAAACACGTTTTACTAAACCGCTGAATTATACTGAGTTAACAGGATCTATTTTTAACAGACCTCAACACCAGAGAGGAAATGTCAGTTATCTCTTGTTAACAGAAATTAAATTTTATAGTTAGTCTCAGTAAACAACTCAGACTTTGAGCGACTACAAGCAGACAGACCAGCTGAGTTGTAACCAAGCATCTTATTCCTGTTTCATGTTTTAGTAGAGTATGTCTTCTCCCCTTTTATTAAAACAAAATAATCCATTGAGTCACCTCCTCCCCACAATCACCTTAATTAATTGTCTAATAATATTTTCCTGACCGTAACCAAAGTGCAGCGAGGAGTCCCATAATTCATTTTCATAAAAAAAACTTTCTGAGCATCTAAAAATAATTCAACAAGCAATTATGTTTGTTATAGTGACTCAGGAAATTTCTTTGGTTTTATCATATCAGGTGCTGTTCATCCTGTATCCTGTTGGTGAGTCTAGTTTACATCAGAGCATTTGTTGTATTAATATTTAATATGATTCCCGGTGTGTTTCAGGTTTCTGGATTGAGTCTGTCAGAGAGTTCAGAGCTGTTGTCAGGAGCTGTGAGGAGAAACAAGTTGTCAGGTTAAAAACAGATCAGCTGACTTGTACACATCAGATCACATAATAAAGTGAAAAAAAAGGGTTACTTACGACATGAGAGGCGCTTGGCTGAAACAAAAAGAGAATAACAAATACTTTTAGCTTCAATATTCAATTCTGCTACTTTAATAAATGTGTTTTCAGAGGATTTGAACCTTGTTCCACTTTTGCAACTATATTTGTATACATTGTAATCACCAACAATTCAAATTTCCTTTTATAAACTGTAAACCTAAAGGGAGATAACTTTTTTTATTCCATTCGTACCTTCTTTCTTTTTGTACTTTATGAAACCAACAGCAGCCAAGAGAACGACACCCAGAACAACCACTGCAGCAATGATGGGGATGGTCATGTTGAGGGGCTTCACTGGTAAAAATGAAGACAACCAAAGAACTCATCATGATGTTCGTGAACGACTTGCTTCTTTCTGTGTTTTCATTTGATTCAGTTCTTACCTTCATTGGTCCAGATCGCTGCTTTGTCCAGTTTGGTGATGATGACGTCCTCCACACCAGAGAGCTGAAACACACACTCGTACCTCTCCCAGTCTTCAGGTGCCACTGATGAAACATCCAGGTCCACGTTCATCTGGAAGGTCCCATCGTGGTTGGGGAGGCTCTCTCCGTGGTCCACGCCTTCATGGATCTCCTCTCCATCCTTGGTCCAGAACATCATGGCTCTGTCAGGGTAGAAACCTGTAGCGTGGCAGCTGACCGGGGATGAGGACGTCTTCTGGAGGAGGGACACTGAGGGACGCTCTGAAAACACAGACAAACACTGTATGAGTGTAAATAACCGAATAAACACCGTGTACAGTGGGGGCCCTGTGTAGCAGTATTTTGGAGTGTAAATTTCTATTGCATGTTAAATGACCTGTTCTCATCAGAGAGCTCCTCCCGTACTTCAGATGCTTCTTCAGGCAATCAACACCAATCCCTTTGATGATATTTGTCCAGGAGTTTGCATTAGTTCTGTCTCCGTCCCACATGTGTTTTATCGCAACAGACTGTTGTTTTGGAGCGATCCATGTGTCTGTCTCAAGGTCATAAACAAGGAAGTCCTCTCCATCATAACCATACTGATGAAAACCACTGACTTCTCCAGTCTCTTCATCCCATTCACAATTAATCACTCTCTGTAAAATGTGGACAGCTGAAAGAGAGAGAGGTAATGTAAAAATCACAGTACAGTAAGCTGTACTGTGTAATTAATACTACATCTTCACCACAGAAACAATCGACAGTCAGGTATTTACTACTGAACATAGGCTGAGTAACACAAAAACCCTTTGCATAATGCGGTAAAACTCTAGGCTTTATGAAAAGAATTATAACTATATTATTAGTTTTATAAAGGCAGCTTTTTAACAGGTTATGCAGGAGTTCAGATGAATTCCACCTCAACCAGCTACAGTATCAAAATTGACTTTTATGCAGCAATAATTATGATCAGACAGTAACACCTTTCAGTACATTTTACAGATTGAGTCTGTTTAATTAGCAGAACAGCAATTAAAACATACTTCCAGGTACTTACATCCAGTTTGGTTCAATCGCTCTTTCATAAATAAAAATTCTTCTTTGTACAGTTGCTGATGTACTGTACACTCCCCTATGTACCAATTCCAGTAATCTGGATCCTCATCTCTTAGTGTTTCCATCCAGTCCTGTTTGGGGATTGCTGTTTTGAGTTCACTGTCGCATCGACTGGCCACAACACCATCATTGAGGAGAACAGCCACAACCTCTGGGAAGTTTGGGACTCCAGAAGATGCAGTGAAGAAAATTGTCATGGAGTGTTTCACTGCAACACAAACACAATTTCAGTTCTGTAAAATTGTGAGGTGGGAATAGCATATGAATTTGAGAAAACAGCAAAGGTGTCTTTCCCATTACATTTTGTAAATCAAACCATCATTATTATGTAGTTTGTTTCTAATAACTGGAAATATGGTCGTTTATGGACCGGAGGTCCTGCTCTATACAGAAGCTTGTAGGTAAAGGAAACTGCTGTTACAGCAAAAAGCTTAAAGAAATACTTCAAATGTTGTCTCACCTGGAGATGAAACATGGCACAAAAGCAGCAACAAGAATAACTTCATTGTCAACTGAAAGAAAGAAGTCGACTCAACAGAAGTGAAAGTTTCAACAATGTTTCCTGGTTCACTCACAAAGATTTTTTTTCAGTCATAAGAGGCGTGCTCTTCACTTATTGAGTCCTCGGAAATGTTTAACCCTATTGGTTGGTTAATAAAACTTCTATGTTTTCAAAGCACCATCATGACTGTATGGAACTGGACCTGCTCAGATCAGTCTGATGCCTGTGCTTGTCTGACTGCTAAAGTCCACAATGAGCTGCATCATTTAACTCCAAGAATCTGACACATCAGTTGTGAAACAGCACAGAATACACTGCTGTGGATTGACTGTCTGTTTTGTTGTGTTTCATGTGTCTCAGCTGCACTGAAACATAATAAACTTTTTCATATTTCATATTTGAAATCATCTTTGTTTATTCTTCTTCATCTCAGACTCTACAAATTTCCCTGCAGTTAAAAACCTGCTCAACAAGCTTCTATTTTAACTTTGCTTTTCCTGTTGCTGATCAGGGTTCAGCTCTGATCTATTTAACAATGTCCCAGAGAGCTGAGAGAGTTGTTTTTGTATTTCAAACAAAAGAACAATTTTGCACTGTCAGCACATCCAGATGAATTTGTATTAAAAGTCACTCTGGTTGCCACTAACCTGACTGTCTGACCATCTTATTCTACACCACCTCTACATTTGCTTACAGTCCCACAGTCTGCACCAAAATGTCGCTAAGTGGAAGCTTCTAATGAACACATGCGACGGATGTTTCACCTTTAACTCTTCACTGCTCACATTAATGTTTACAGAAAGGAAAACGAACGGAAAAATCACGGACTTCTGCCGTTGCCTTTTACAACATCAAGTCACACAGAATTCGCTGACTCCCTCGAAAGAACTTCAAAATAAAAGTATTTCCTGTCGAACAGGAAATATCCATCAAATCATGCAATTAGCGGGTTTTTACACAGAATAAGCAAATAACATCAATGTCAACAATCTGCTTCAATAACTGTCTGCATTTAACTAACAAATTCCAAATCAACAAACAATTCACAACAAGCTTTGTTTCCAGCATGTTTTTGGCGCGTCATTGTTTTGAAGAGCTTCTGCAATGTCACAATATATGTTTCCATCCAGAGTTGCATCAGTTTTTCAAAAACTATTTTGTATTAATGATGGGAGAGTTCAGCAGCTGTGTAAAGTCCTCTCCAGCACATCCCAATAATTCAGTAGGTCTCAGGTCTGGACTCCATGGTGGCCAATTTAAACCTGTTAAATCCTGACACTGTCATCTTGAAAGAAAGAAAAATCCATTGATGCAAAACCTGGTCATTCAGTGTATTTAGGGTCACTGACCTCATGTTTGGGGCACATAATGTTGTTGAACCTGGACCTGACCAACTAAAACAACCCTAGACCATAACTGCTCACACAGTAGACACCAGACATGAGGGGTGCATCACCTCATCCACCTTTCTTCTTACCCTGATGCGTCCATCGCTCTGGAACAGGGTCAATCTGGACCAATCAGAGCACATGATCGTTTTACATTGATGCACAATCTAATCTTTATACTCTCTGGAAAACTGAAGCCAATTTTTTCTGATGAGCCTCACTGATGTGAAGTACAGTCCAGTTTGTAGCTGTAGTGGTTTAGTCCTGAACCCTTCAACTCTCTTCACATTGTACTGTGGAAATTATTGTATTTTCACTAATAAACTCAGTCATGAGTCCTACCGTTGATTTTTTAAAAAATGTAATCTCTGATCACAATCATTCAGCACTTTGCGACCAACCACGTTTCTTCTTCAAAATTGATAGTTCACCACTGTCCTTCCAGGTTTAAATAATGCATCCATAATAAAAATGATCCAAGGAAACACTCTTACCTATTAAACAACAACCAGTACAGACAGAACAGATCCGAAGAAATAAAAGTTTAACACACAACAACAACAACAACAACCTCCATTGAACAGTTGCAGTCATTTATTCAGATTTTTGCCTGTTGTTGTAAGTTGTAGCAGAAGCAGAGACTCTGAAACTAAATGATTTTTTTGTTGGCTGCTTTCGGCTCCATCATGATCTCCTCTTCACTGGTCTGCTGTGAACACAGATGAACAAACAGAGAAACATTGAAGGTGTTAGTTTTCCTGCAGTGCAGTCTCTCAGCTTCCACTTCATACTTCACATGTGGACCACTTCTCTGTCCTGACACTGACTCACACACTGAAAATACATCAAAACCACTTCACCACTTCACTCTCAAACATCAGGTGACAACTACATGTCTGAAATATGACTCCACCTGAAACAACACTTTGGGAGACTGTGTATTATAATTGAAGAGTTTGGAGAAAGTATGTTTATGATGATGAACTCACTTTCTCAGAGTTTGGATCTTCAGCTGATGAAGATGAAGTGTCAGAAGCTGAAGAACAAAAGGATTAAATGTGAAAAGCAGAATAATATTGTGAGATTAAAACTTGACTTTAGTGGTTTCTGTCAAATTTGTTTGTTTCAGGTAAAAAAAATCTCTCCAACATATTGAAATACTTTCTGCTGGTACGATGAAACCCTGAAATACAGAAGACAGTATTACACTGTTATTAGTTATTCAGAATTGATGAAAGGACACAGCAATAAAAGGTGCTATCGGCATCACTGCTGTAAAACAAGTCAACTAATTATCAAAGAAATTATTTACACTTTGTGAACTTTGTAACATGAGAAGTACTGGACATGAAATATGTGAAGTTATAAGAGAATTAACATCAAAACACCAGTGAAGGTTGGAGACATGCTGGAAGTACAATGAGCTTCATGATGAGTCAAAACACATTTAGTTCCTGACCCTTATTTCTCCTTCTCCCGCATAACAATCCAGCGACGCAGGTGACCAGTCCTGCAACAACTCCAACAACAACAGCAGCAGAAGCAGGAGACCTTGAAGAACCTGGATCCCAAACACAACATCCACACTGTTCATCTCACTGTTGAACCTCTGGACGAAGACAAAGACAATACTGTACACAACTCTGTTTCCACATGTTGGAGATGAGTGTCACAACTAACTGTGTGAGGGAACATCATGGATGAAGAACATGTCACAGGAGGCCTGATGCTTTACAAAGTGTAAAAACGTTTTGTTAAATATCATCAGATTACAGTCTTACCTTTGTTGCATTGTTTCTCCACTTTCTGGATGAAGTCGCCTTTGACACCAGAGAGCTGAAACACACACTCGTACCTCTCCCAGTCTTCAGGTGCCACTGATGAAACATCCAGGTCCACGTTCATCTGGAAGGTCCCATCGTGGTTGGGGAGGCTCTCTCCGTGGTCCACGCCCTCATGGATCTCCTCTCCATCCTTCCTCCAGAACATCTTGGCTCTGTCAGGGTAGAAACCTGTAGCGTGGCATCTGACCGGGGACGAGGACGTCTTCTGGAGGAGGGACACTGAGGGAAGCTCTGAAAACAAAGGACAACACTGTATGAGTGTAACTTCACCAAACAGACAGTGTTTACAGTGGGGGTCCTATGTAACAGTATTTTGGTGTGTAATTTATTTATTTTTTATGATCTTTATGAAACAGAAGAAACATCCTCTGTAAACACAGTTTCAATAAAACTACATCAGGTCATGTGACTCTACCTTTTCTCATCAGAGAGCTCCTCCCATAGCTCAAAAACTTCTTCAGCCAATCAGGACATTCCTTTATGAGGTAGTTTTTCCAGTAGTCAATGTAAACTTCATCATGGTCCCACTTCTGTTTGGTGGGGAAAGCCTGTTGTTTTGGAGCGATCCATGTTTCAGTCTTCAGGTCCAATGCTATTAAGTCTTCTCCATCATAACCAAACCGTGAATATCCATCCACCTCTCCAGTCTCATCATCCCATTCACAGCCGTACATCAACTGGTAAGTGTGGACACCTGAGAGAGACAGAGAGACAGAGTGAGACCTCGGTACAGAGAGTTAATGACAGTTAGCTCCTCTTCATGTTGAGGAGCAGTGGCTCTACTCTGAGCTCCTCCCAAATGGCTGAAGTTACAGTGAGATGTAGCGAGGCCACCATCCTGGCAAAGGAAACCCCTTTCAGTCGTATCCATAATCTTATTCTTTCGGTCATTACCCAAAGTTCATGACCATAGGTGTGGGTAAGGATGTAGATAAACTGGTAAAGCTCTTTTCCACGACAGACTGGTGCAGAAACCACATTACTGCTGCTGCTGCTCCCAGCCTGAAGTCGATCTCAGTCCCTTCTTCTCCCACTCTTGAATAAGACCCCAAGATACTTGAACTCTCTGGACCATGGACTAGGAGGTGCTGATCCACTTCACAGCACTTCACAAACGGCTGCAAACTTTTTAAGTGGGTGCAGGAAGCATTTGTGTGATGGGGTCAGAGCATCATCTGCAAAAAGCAGATATCTTACCGATACAATCCCTCCTGACCTCAGCTGTACCTCGACACCCTGTCGATGAAAGTCACAGGAGTGGAGTGGAGACAAGGCACAACCTTGGTAAAGACAAACAACCATACTGAACCAGGATGCCTCACTACTGAGTTTACAAACATATCTCTTGCTCTGAGACTACAGAAACTAATAAATGGCCCCAAAAGTGGCAAACAATAGAGGCCCCAGGTCCTTGCAAGAAATCTTGACCAACTTCCAGAGGAATCCACTGACTGGCCGGCTTTATGTACAGCTATCCATGGTGCACTTGGTCAGATGAGGACATCAGGACTGGTTTGACAACAACTCTGCTAAAATACAATCACTTACACAAACAAAACATAATCATTTTTATCAGATATATTCCAGTTTGTTTATGTTCATGATGCTTCTTCATAACAGTCTAAAGTCAGCTGTGGAGTTCCACAGGGTTCTGTGTTAGAACCAGTCCTCTTTACATTATATATGCTTCTATTAGGCAATATTATTAGGAGGCACTGCATACATTTCCACTGTTGTGCGGATGATACACAGTTGTACTTATCTATGAAGCCAGATGAAACAAACCAGCTGGTCAAACTCCAAGCATGTCGCAAAGACATAACGTTCTGGATGACCTGTAATTTTCTTCTTCTGAATTCAGGTAATTCTCTTCAATGGCTCCCTGTGAAATCCAGAATAAAATGTAAAGTCCTTCTTGTTACTTACAAAGCTCTTAATGATCAAGCTCCATTATACCTTCAAAACCTGATCCCTTCATATCATCCCAACACAGCACGTTGCTTTGAGGGGACAGGTCTACTTGTGGTTCCCAGGATTTCCAAAAATAGATTGTGAGGCAGAGCTTTCAGTCACCAGGCTCCTCTCCTGTGTTCAGGAGGTGGACACCCTCTCTGGTTTTAAGATTAGACTTCAAACTTTCCTGTTTGATAGAGCTCATGGTTAGGGCAGTTCAGTTGATCTTGAACCTCCCTTTGGTTATGCTACTATAAGTTAAGGCTGCTGGGGATCTCCCATGACCCATCTCTTTCTATTCATCTCTGTCTCTCTCAAATAAAATGAAATAAATGTAATAACACGCTCCTACTGCATACTATTAACCTGCCAAGTCTCCCCTGTAGTCTGAAGTGAGGTGGTACAGGTGTCAACTGCCCTCAATCCCCTTCTCTATCCGTGTGTGTGTGTGTGTGTGTGTGTGCCCTGTGATATCTGCAACTGTTTATTACTCACCTTCAGTCTGGTTGAAGAGCTGCTTCACAAGTTCAATGTCATTTGTGTATTG
>OOFC01023506.1:0-14612 GCA_900323345.1 Pseudochromis fuscus | reverse complement strand
GATCGGGTCCTTCAGCATCAGACCGTAGGAGGACCGATCGGGTCCTTCAGCATCAGACCGTAGGTGGACCGATCGGGTCCTTCAGCATCAGGCCGTAGGTGGACCGATCGGGTCCTTCAGCATCAGACCGTAGGAGGACCGATCGGGTCCTTCAGCATCAGACCGTAGGAGGACCGATCGGGTCCTTCAGCATCAGACCGTAGGTGGACCGATCGGGTCCTTCAGCATCAGACCATAGGAGGACCGATCGGGTCCTTCAGCATCAGACCGTAGGTGGACCGATCGGGTCCTTCAGCATCAGGCCGTAGGTGGACCGATCGGGTCCTTCAGCATCAGACCATAGGAGGACCGATCGGGTCCTTCAGCATCAGACCGTAGGAGGACCGATCGGGTCCTTCAGCATCAGACCGTAGGAGGACCGATCGGGTCCTTCAGCATCAGGCCGTAGGTGGACCGATCGGGTCCTTCAGCATCAGGCCGTAGGTGGACCGATCGGGTCCTTCAGCATCAGACCGTAGGAGGACTGACATGTTTGGACCAGCTTCATCATTACCCCTGCCAAAGATGTTGCGTTTTTGTCAGTGTTCGTTTGTCTGTTAGCAAAACTACTGAACAGACAGTGGAGACATGTTTGTTCACACCTGTATTCAACATGTGTCTTCAAACCATCCTGCTGACCGCTTGTGGTCAGACGTCACCAGGAATTTCATCATTTTAGGGTCAAGGCCAATTGACCTGTAGTGTTGTTGGTGTTCTGAGGGCAGAGGGGACAGTACCAGGGCAGGAGGGCCATCAAACAAAACAACTATTTAATCCCACGGTCATAATATATTTAGTTTAAAGGTGAAGGATGATTATATTCTGATTATACAAATGGAACCAAATGGACCCATAGAGTTACAGACTTGTAAAGGTCCAGACCCAGAGAGTCCCTGCAATCCACTGTGATGAACCCTGCTTTAATGTGAAAACCATTTCTCTGAAGCAGGTATGGGAACAACTCGGTCCTGTTTGACTGTCACGTTCAGTCAGATCAAACCAGCCCAGGAGAGTTTTAATAAGCTGTGAAACACAGAGACTGTCGGAAGTTTTCATTCCCACATTAAACCAGCACACATCATTGTTGTGTATGTATTTAAATACAAACTGTGCGTAACATAACATATGTTGAGTTTGTCTTCTGCTTTCACAAATGTATCAGCTCACTCGTCCTCTTCAGTCCACTCAGAGTCATCCCCCTGCATCAGATGCTTCTGTGTGGTGTGTACGAGGCTGGAAAGCAAACCTAACACTGGTCATGTCATGTGACATGGCACTGGTGTCTTAAAAAAAATGTTGACAGGAAAATTGCGCAGAGGAAAAATGTTGAAATCACCTGTGCTGTGGGCGCAGTCAGGGCATCACGACCACAGTGGTGAAGTTCCTGCCCTGGATGTCACTACATCAATGTGGCCTCTCCTCGGATGCCCCTGTTTTAACTATAGACTTTTTACTCACATACATATTACTGACTCTCACAAAATGACTGACTAACCCAGGTAAATCTAAGTCAGCCGACGTCTGTCTGAAAAACCAAACCTGTATGACTATTCATCCTTCAACAACCAGTGCAAGCACTTCCTGGTAACCCTCCACTCTGCCACTGCGACTGTGTCTTCAAACAACAGTAGGACAGTATATCAGCCAGTTTACACACCCCTGAACAGACAAGGTAGAAATGCCCCTCCAGGGGTGAGGAATTGAATTCTGACCCCGTCCCCAGAACAACGGCAGGTGCAAATTGAAACTGAAATGAGACGGAGGCACGGGACGATGCACACAGTCGGTTTCCCTCTTATCACCCCCTCCACAGGAATCCCATTAGGTGCTTCAGGCGGCAGACACGCAGGAGGAAACAAAACAACAGCAACAGCAAACCTCATTTGCCTCTTTAGCTCCACACACAACAAATTTTGATCGTCTTGGGACACAAAAGAAAACTCTCCCCTGCGGTGTCATCGTCCATGAATGTCACCTGACTGCCGGTCAAACACTGGATCACTTGTGGTCTCTGTAAAAAGACTAGAAGAGCACCACTCTGGCTTGTTTATTAGTTTCTCCAAGAAGTAAGCTTCAGATAATTTGCGTTTTAAGCTGCTCATTATGATTTTGCCCTTAGTTCACCTCTATTTTGAAGGATTTTCATGTTGTTTTCTCTAATTGGGGGATTACTGAGAGTCTGCACCTTACTTAAAAATGCTTCAACAAAGCTGTTTTTCTAGCTCCTGAAAAATTACCCGGTTTTCAGCCAGCAGCCAAAAGTAAATTAGGAGAAGTTGGTTCTTCATTATTTATGTAGCTTCCTGGAGGACGACTGAGGAGAATAAGCTTCTGCTGGATTTTTAAAAATTTTACTCCTTTTGCAGATTAATTCATAACTGCACAGAACAATTTTTGTTTATTTCTTTCTTCGATGCCTCAGACACAGATTGATTTTTTTTGCGTTGGCCTCCAGGTGTGTACCTGATCCTAGAGCTGGAGACTGTTCACAGAAATGGATGAAGCACCCAGGTCTCCAAAGTGAAGCCAATGCAGATGTGCACCAACAGCCACTTGATGCTGGATCCAAAGATCTCTGGATCCAGTTAACTCCAGTTCAAAAATGGTCATTTTCAGTCAAGAAATACTCAGTTAATCCATTTGATCCATGAATGATTCTGATATCATTACTAAATTCATCTAATTAGTAATGTGGTGGTCCATCTGGAAAAAATCTGAATGAAGCAGATATGAAACAGAGGAGGATTTAGGGGCGTGGTTAGTTAGACTGACAGGTCTGGTCTCCAATGAAACTGGACCTGAGATCCTCAGGTTTAACAGTCAGCCCCGCCTCCGCCCCCCTACCTTCATATCCAAATATGGTCACTTCTGGCTCCATGGTTATGTTCAGATACCAAACTCCTGGATCAGGATGTGAGTTTAAACACGTGTGGTGGACTCAAGTAAACAGCACACAACAACAGTAAACAGCAGGTGGTCAGAGGAGCTGATGAATCCTCACTATACAACTGTACCTCCAGTTGTATACAGTACTACAGTATACTACAGTATACTACAGTATACCTTTACTGAGGAAACCTTATTTAATCATTTCAAACCCCCCAAAAAACACAGGATTCCTGCAAGTTATCATGTTTTCCTGATTTCAGATCTACTAAATAAACGCTTTGATTTCTCCCCTGAAGTCAGAAACACTGTCATCCCGGGCACAGGAGAGCTGGACTGTGAATCAGTATGCAGCACTCAGAGCCTAAGAAAGGAGCAGTGAATAATAAAATGGTAACAAACAGTGGTGAGTCGGCCTCCCCAGCGAATACTCTCTGGGATGAATCAGAGTCTGCAGGGGACGAGAAGCCCTCAGGAAGTTCAAAACTCGCATTTCGATGAAGCACCGATGAAGTAGAGGCTGAACGCTCAGGAGTCATCGCCATAGCAACGTGTGCAGTCACAACTTTAATCTACTGTCTTGGAGCAGAAAACTGGGAAAATCGAGTCTTTCTCCACGTTATCCTTCAGAGATCTGGCTCAGTGTAAAAACACAAACACATTTGTTTATTCCCAGCTGCAGCACAAGTCCATGAGGGCTGTTTAAATATTTTACACAGTCAGAGCGCACAACCACATATAGTGTTTTGTGAATATTAATAAGAGCTGTGGTGTTTGCTGCTGTAATGGATATCTGTTAAAGACTGCAACACACACTAGGAATTAATAAACCTCAGATTATAGGAGGAAATATTCTTCTACTCTGTAAAGCAGCTTTATTAGTATTCAAAACCTTTTTAAAGACTGTTGCTTATTATGAATTTTAATATTCAGTAAAAACAACAACATTAAACCAGGGGATCTACTTGTGTCTACAAAGTACATTTGCAAAAGTATTTCAGGTTTTCAGTTGAACTCTCCCCACATGCAGGATTTTAGTGTCTTTCAGCTCAGTGTTTGTTTTGAAGTCCATCTGAAATAAGACTCTCTCTTTAATCCTCTTAGATCAGCTGTCAAACACATGACAAACAGTTTTTCACATATGCACTTCCTGTTAAATAAAAATATCATGTGACTTTCATCATCTTGTTCAGACCAATTTCAACCAATAGCATCATTCTGTCCACCTGTCAACCAACCTGCTGTTAGCAGCACAGTTCAGATGAAAGCAGGACACAGAGACACAGAGACACAGAGCAGCAGCAGCTGCTGTACTATAACTACTACAAAGTATCACTACCTTGTTGGGACAGTGTCAGTAATCAGTACTTAAACAGTATTAACTTTATCTTATGACATTAAGTAGCTAACTATGATGTTTGGTTATGTTTCAATGGTCCATTCAAATTACTCCAACATTGAGTCCCACCTACATTTCCTGTTTTTGAGGGAATTACATCACAATACAGAAATTATGTCTCTGGAAGTTTTGTCTCAGGTGGATATAAAAGCCCCAAATGTACTGGTTCTGTCTTTAGGCTCTTCCTGTGTGCACTACCTGACCAGTACAGACCAGTTAACAGCTCGCTGGTGGACAGTGCAGCATTTAGGGACTACAGAGACCCTGTAGTGTTATGAGTGTTATGTTGTTATGTGTGACAGAAATCCTTAAGTTTTTTATGATACATTAGTATTAGCAGGTATAAGTATAAGTACAGTATAAGTTGCAGGTGTTTTGTGGACGTCAGCTCTGCTTCCATTGTCAGTCTGAATGAGGATAATGTACAAACAGAGAGAGCTCGTTACAGTCGGACTCTTCAAAGAAACAAACCAGATGTCCTACAAACCAAAGAGTCTGTAGAACCAGTTCATTTATCAAAGCACAGGTTGCTGCTGTGTGCTGCTGTGTGCAACACATGGGGCTGCAGTGCTGTTCACTCCTGTACTGTGTGGTGTTTGCCATTAACTCACTGCTCCTCACACTATTTGTCATTGCTGCCTCTGCCACAGGGTTGGGTAATGCAAGTCAACAGTGGAGCGTCTAGTAAATGGACACAGCCCCCCCTCCCCCACTGAGCAACAACAGACAGCTCATTTATCTTCTTCTTTATCCTCTATCAGGTGCAGCTAATGTCTGATCCACGCCTCGGGCACTTCTCTCTTCTTTCCCTAATCGTCCTTTTCCTTCGACACAGGCAACAATCCAACAACAGCACAGAGAGGAGTGAAGGGGTCTGACCAACAGTTCAAGCTATGATGTATCTTCACCTCTGAAAGACAGGACACAGTGTCAGCACCACCTACAGAAATGTAAAAACACATTTCAGTGGGATCCATGTGCTGCTGTGACTGCTCTGTGCTTCTTGTTGTTGCAGCTGATGAAGGTATTTTCAGACCAACATATGTTGTACTTTTGTAATGTAAGTTGGAGTGAGCTGTACAAGCTTCAGGCCCTGAATTACTAATCACTTCACACACCGTCCACTGTGAGCATGCAGCTGACTGTGCTCAAATATGATGAGATCTTTGACTCGTAGCTGTGGAGGGTGTGAGGCCAGAGGGTGAGCAGGCACTGTGAACAAACCTCTGGAGTAACCTGGTGAATAAATGTCACAACAACCTGGCTTTAACTTCACTGATGTTTATGTGTTGATTATTCTTCACTGGGTTTGTTTCAATGCAAACAAGCATCATCGAGTCAGGACTTCATCATCACAGGTAAACACTTCAAGTTGCACAGAAGCAGCATTTCCAGCACATCTAACTTTTACATTGTGATGTATTTCTGGCAGAAAGAGGATATCTAAGTGGGATAAAATGTTTCGAGTAATTTGATTGGACCATTGAGGGGCGGTGGTGGTCAGTTGGGAGGGCAGATTGCCCACACATTGTAAGGAAACCCAGCTTCAGCTGTCCACGTGTTGACCTGCCCCTTGAGCAACACACAACTCTAAGTTTCTCCCAGTGTGAGCTAGCGCCTTGCATGGCAGCTCTGTTTTCATTAGTGTGTGTGGACTAAAACTTGTAAAGTGCTTTGTAGACCAAACTATGGTAAAAAGTTACTGAAGTACAACTCACATTAGTTTGTCATCACTCAGCTGATCACTGTTTTGAACTGAAGGTTTGGAGACAGCTTTTTTTGTTCCTCATTTTTGGGCCTTGTTCATTTCTACAAACTGGATTCCAAAAAAGTTGGGACGCTAAACTAATTGTAAATAAAAACTGAATTCAATGAAGCTGAAGAGCCAAATTTCAATATTTTATTCAGAATAGATCATAGGTGTCAGGTCAAAAGTTGAAACTGAGAAAATGATTCATTTTAAGGGAATAATATGTCGATTTTAAATTTAATGGTGTCAACAAATCTCAAAAAAGTTGGGACAAGGCCAATTTCACCAGGGTGAGGCCTCCCCTCTTCTTCTTACAGCAGCCGGTAACCATCTGGGGACCGTGGACACGAGTGTCTCCAGTTTAGAAATAGGACTGCTGTCCTGTTCTTGTCTCATACAGACTCTAACTGTTCCACGGTATTGAAATGGCCATCTGGACTGCAGGATGGCCATTTCAATACCCGCATCCTTTTCCTACGCAGCCATGATGTTGTAATTGATGCTGCATGTGGTCTGACATTATCATGTTGAAAAATGTAAGGTCCTCTCTGAAAGAGACAACGTCTGGATGGGAGCATATGTTGTTCGAGAACCTGATTGTACCTTTCTGCATTGACGGTGCCTTTCCAGATGTGTAAGCTGCCCATGTCACAAGCACTCATGCCACACCATACCATCACAGACGCAGGCTACTGACCTTAGCGCTGATAACAACTTGGGTTGTCCTTGTCCTCTTTAGTCCAGATGACATGGTGTCCCAGTTTCCCATTAAGAACTTGGAATCGTGAACAGTTTTCCACTTTGCCACACTCCTTGTTAAATGACCCCTGCCCAGAGAAAACAGCTGAGCTTCTGGGTCCTGTTTAGAAATGGCTTCTTCTTTGTGCTGTAGGGTTTCAGCTGGCAGAGGGTGGAGGGTGGATTGTGTTCACCAACAGTGGTTTCTGGAAGTAGTGCTGAGCCCATTCTGTGATTTCCTTTACAGTAACATTCCTGTTTGTGGTGCAGTGCCGTTTAAGGGCCCGAAGATCACGGGCATCCAGTCTGGTTTTTCAACCTTGACCCTTATGCACAGCGATTGTTCCAGATTCTCTGAATCTTTGGATGATGTTATGCACTGTAGATGATGATAACGTCAAACTCTTTGCAATTTTTCACTGGGAAACACCTTTCTGGTATTGCTCCACTATCTTTCTGTGCAACATTGAGCTGATTGGTGTTGCTCTACCCATCTTCACTTCTGAGAGAGACTGCCACTCTGAGAAGCTCTTTTTATACTCAATCATGCTGCCAATGGACCTTCTTAGTGCTAACTGGTCTTCAAGCTGTTCATTATAAGTGAAACTGACTTTTCCAGCCTCTTATTGCTACGTGTCCCAACTTTTCTGAGATTTGTTGACACCATAAAATTTATAATTTCCCTTAAAATGATATATTTTCTCAGTTTAAAGTATTGATCTGTCATCTACGTTCTCTTTTGAATAAAATATTTGGCACTTCCACATCATTACATTCATTTTTTATTCAAAATTTATATAGCATCCCAACTTTTCTGGAATCTGGTTTGTATATCCAGGCAATGAGTACAGATGGTGTTAGCTACAATATATCATCCAGGAGTATTTCTAGAATTAAAATGACCATTTTTGAAGTGGAGTTAATTGGATCCAGAGATTTTTGGTGGGGATGGTTGGTGCACTTCTGCACTGGCTTCACTTTGGAGACCTGGGTGCTTCCTCCATTTCTGTGAGCAGTCTACAGCTCCAACACGTGTTCATCATCAGTTAGCCCCCAAACTGAAGTCATGTTCAATGATGGAAAAACACGCAAACGGGCTCCACTTGTTCCAGCCTGAACACAGCGCTGCCAATATGTGCAGATCAGCTGATCAGACGGGGCCACGTGTTGCTGCACACGCTGCAGTCAGTACTTCAAACACTACAAGGCTGTTACTAATACACATGCTAACATGCTAACTGTCGTAATATGATCCACCGTGTTGGTCGTTGAGCTGTGAAACACAAACAGCTGAAAACAAAGTTATACTCCCCCTTTTTTCCAAAGTTGTGACGCTGTTTTAACTTTGTGTCTATTAAACCATTTGATTAATGTAACAGAAATATCAAAGTTAAATATTACAGCGATCACTGAGCCGGCTGCTCTGATTGGACGGTTCAGCTGCAGGGACTTCTGGGAATGTTACATGTTGCAGTTAAATGTTGTGTTGATGATTGTGTGTTGTTTGGGTTTCATAGTTAGGTCTACATGGTGGAGGAGGTGATGTCAGCACCGTCACTGATGGAGTCAGTGCATTACAAGTCTTCCAGCCACGGTCAACAGTCGCGTATTTAAAATGATCTGAGCTCGCACCATTTGCCCAAGTGACACGTGTGGTTGTTGGTCCAAAGAGCTCTGAATCTGACAAGAACATATCCACTTATCCACTAAGATGTGTCATTTGGTGTGGTATAATAATCATTGTTACCCACCTGCCCATAAAAAAAAATGAAGTTCAAATTTTAACTCTGTGACAGAGTTCACATAAAATGAACTCCAGGTGAGAGTTGTATTTAACTCTACATGAGATTAGTTTTTTAACTCCCAGAAGAGTTCAACTTCAACTCCTGACAAGACTTAAGAGATCAACTCAAGTAAGACTAAAGTGTTACTTTAACCCTGCCCTAGAGAGTATTCGATGGTCTCACGTGTACACTTCAGTGGAGTTGATTTTAACTCCCATGGAGACCAGAGTTTGCTGGGCAGTAACAAGTTGTTTCTAACGGAAGCACCTGCAGTTCAGCCAACATCAGAGTCCAGATCCACTTTCCAGGTTGTCCCAGAACCATCAAACATCCTGTTCAACAAAGCACTGCTCACTACAGCTGCTGCTCTGTCACTGTTTTGTGCTGGGAATCTGAGCTGTGCTGCTGCTGGATGTAACAGAAGTCTTCATTGTTAAGTATGTGAACAATGCAACCAGTGATGTGACCGTAAAGGATTAAAAAGACATTTTTCATTTCAGGTGAACTACTTCCTGCTTGGTGTGTCCACTGTGGGAGGTCTGAAACTCCAGGGAAGAAAAAGAAAACTCGTCAAACAACTTTCCATCCCTCAAACTTCAAAATAAACTTTCCCAGCCAACTCTGTCAGCCAGTGAGGATGTTGCAAACATGACACACCGCCCGATGAATGGCATTCGAAGATGCCAAAATTAAGGTCTGACAACCCCAGTTGTCATTCTTGTCCAGCAGCTGGAAGCTTGGTGGCTTATTACTGAGACGGGATGTGCTAACAGCACTAATGGGGCCATTGTGGGAGGAGAACCTTGAGGTCAATGTTCCCACCTTGAATTGACAGATTTATTGCAACAATCACTGTGTGATGTCCTTTTTTTTGCTGTTGTTGTTTTTAGCTGTTTCACACTTGGAGACTCAGGGTTTATTTATTTTATTACTTGCGTGCTTTGCTATTTAGTTGCTAAGTAACTGCAGTGAAAAGAACAGTCTTGATGGTACAAAATCTGACATGTTCCTGATAAAGACAGGCTGGCTGAATGGATGTGACCAGGCGAGGGGGAGGGGGTGGCTCTAATCTCAAACATATGGCTGGAAGTGCATGGGAATGAAGCTGTACGTGGCTTATATACATTTATATATAGATATATTCATCGTCATCGCCTCAGGACAATATGACCAGTATGGGAATCTCCTCTCCAGCAATTTTCTGCTTCCTGATCAGATTGGCACAGAGCTGCATTTTAACTGCAGAAAGCAATCACTTGGCCTGTGTTACAGGAGCTGATAGTAATGGGATTGGACTTTACCTTATTGGTTTGGCGCCTGTGTTTTCTGTCCTGGCCATCTCCAAGTCAGGACCAACAGCTTGCTGAGCTTGGCAAGCGTCACGCATTCATTTCCTCTAGCAGAGGGAAAGTGTGAAGAAGTGTCAGTATAACAGGTTTGTGCTCTCATCTCTGGCACCGTGCCGTCATTCTGTGTCGGCTCCACACGTTGTGGGTCACAGCTGATTCAAGCTAGCTGGAAAACACATTTGGACTGTCCACTCTTTTTTCAGGAATCGTCCTTTGACCACAAGCGTCTTGAGACTGTACCCACCAGATGGGGGATGTCCTCAGGAGAAAATCCATTTTTATGATTGATGTTTCAAGCCTGTGTCTTATAACCAATAAGAGACATGGGAACCCAATAAAACTGTTAAGTGAAACTACTGTGTTTTTAAAGCAGGAGAGTTTCCTACTCACATGAAACGTCTTCCAGTTTGGAGTAAGGACACACATGTGGCATAAGCAGCATCAAAAGCACTTTGAAGTCCCCTCAGAAGGAAAATGGATTCAAGTGCTGCACAGTGGGACACAAGAAAAGCCAAAGATAAAAAAATTCAATGTGTGGAGCTGTTAGGGTGTTAAAATCCTCTCACTGTCACTCTGTCTCTGCCATTAGAAATATCATCATTCAGCTGTTTCATTAAAAATACACTTCATGCCTAAACTGATGTCTCTCAGTTGATTTTGGCACATTAGCAGACAGCAGACATAAAGAGTTGGTTATCCAAATGTATTTACAATGAGGCCTGTGATGAGGCTGTTTGGTTGATTGTTAATGCCTCAGACTGCTCTGGTTATATTAGGCAGAATCTGCATTATGAGGATGGTAGTGAAACATTAACAGCCAACAAATAGACCAGCATAGAAACAACTGCAATGAAAGCAGAGTCACACCAGTGTTTATATTTAAAACCCCAAAACTTGCATGGATTACCTGTTACACCCTGTTAGCTATTTAGCTACAAACGTCAAACTTACCATAAATGCTAGACAAGCAGTTAGCAAGGTAGCTACTATACATCTGCTAGCATGTTACTAGGCAATAACCATTAATATAACACAGTGAAACATGGTGTGAAGCATGAAATGATATATGAAAACCAACAGTGCTCTTAACTTTAAGGGAGTGTCAATAAATTACTGCCTGTGACCTGATTACACCAACACTCCCTGGAAAACAGGCAGAGGGAAGGTGAGGAACTGTGAGACGGTCCCTAACAGACACGACCCTCTGCACAGAATCGAACTTAAACTCTGACAACGCAGCAATATACACAGAGAAATCATTTAACCACTGTGCAATAATAAAGAGTATGAACCATATGAACAGAATAAATATCTATAATACAGCCACTTACACAACAAACTGCTGACAGGTGCATCACTGTAATCCTGCACTGACAAACAGTCCACACTGCTATTAAATGTGTTCATTTCTTAAATGCATTAATTGTTTTCTAATTAATTAATCACAATTCATGTGTTAAAGTCCCACCCCTAGTTTAAATAAATTTTGTTTGCCAAAAAAAACCCGATTCCACCCAAAAATAACCAGGAAAATACAGAAACTGTATGAAAGTCACAACTCAATCAATACAATGACAATGACAAGAGAGTTCACAGCCTCCAGTGTGGCCAGCAGATGTAATGCAGCTTTTTGCACTTCCACATGGGCTTCATCAGTTTTCAGACCACTTACTTTGTCCATTTTATGTACAGCCTATGATTCCAACAGTGACAGTGACTTTCCCAAGGGAACGGTGGCATGTGGACAGGAAGCGCTCTGTACCACCTGAGCCACTACTGCCCTGTTTCTGAGACACGCTGGGTCAGGGGTCACTATGTAGCCTGTCTAGAAAAATATAATGTCAGTATTTAGACCGTCTGGATGGTGTATCCAAAGGTTGCTCTCCTGTGTGCTGTATCTTTACACACACTATATTACCAAAAGTATTTGCTCACCTGCCTTGACTCCCATTCCTAACCCATAGGGTTCAATATGATGTCCAGCTCTTGCAGCTATTGCAGCTTCAACTCTTCTGGGAAGGCTGTCCACAAGGTTGAGGAGAGTGTTTATAGGATTTTTTGACCATTGTTCCAAAAGTGCATTGGTGAGGTCACACACCAATGGTTGGTCGAGGAGGCCTGGCTCTCAGTCTCCGCTCTAAGTCATCCCAAAGGTGTACTATTGGATTCAGGTCAGGACTCTGTGCAGGCCAGTCCAGTTGATCCACACCAGACTCTGTCATCATGTCTTTATGGACCTTGCTTTGTGCACTGGTGCAGTCATGTTGGAAGAGGAAGGAGCTGCTCCAAACTGTTCCCACAAGGTTGGGAACAGAAAATGTCTAAAATGTTTTGGATCCTGAAGCATTTAAAGTTCCCTTCACTGGAACTAAGAGGCCAAGTCCAACTCCTGAAAAACAACCCCACACCATAATTCCTCCTACACCAAATTTCACACTTGGCACAATGCAGTCTGAAATGTACCGTTCTCCTGGCAACCTCCAAACCTCCAAACCCAGACTCATGGACAACTGGATTTGTTGCACAGGTCCCTCCTATGACAGCTCCACGCTGGAATTCACTGAGCTCCTGAGAGCCGCCCACTGTTTCACAAGTGTTTGTCAAAACAGTCTGCATGTCTAGGTGCTGGATTTTATAAACCTGTGGCCAGGCTGAGTGATTAGGACACCTGAGTCTGATCATTTGGATGGTGAGCAAATACCTTTGGTAATTTAGTGTTTACTGTGCCTCAAATCCAGTTGATAGTGGGTGATGAGAAATGTATCCGTTAGGCCAGATCCAATTCATTTTGAATGTAAACCACAGTGACTGGGGATAAGGAGAAGCTCAGTGTACAGATGAAGTAACAGTATGAAACTTCTCACTAGGAAAGATTCAAGAGCAGCAACAAATGAATCAATACTGGTGATTGAAGTATCTAAAAGTAGCTGCGCCGCATTAAGGGACTATTTTCTCAATCATTGTAATGAGTGTCATCATCAAGACCTTCATTAACTCCATCATTACAGCACCAGTTATTATTCTGGTGACAACAAGGAGCACATCGGGGCCTCGTTCATATAATGATCTCCTGCTTAATCTGTTCAAATCAACACTGTGTCAGAGGTACAGCAGCATCATGGATGAGCTTACAACATGAAATGGAAGCTTCTGAGTCCTATTCAAGAAACTAAATTTAATTTCATCCTCATCCTGACATCTTCTAATTAGGAATACTCGACTGGATAAAATAATTACTGAACGCAGCTGCACACCCGCCTCTATTACAAGTCTGCTGGAGAGACTGCACCCACATCAAACACCACCCGCTCCTGCTCACTTCATAGTGGGAACACCACAGGTTTCCACACACGCTAATTTGATTAAGGCTTTCCTCATTTTGATTATTTTAATGAAGGTAAAGTCATAATTGGTAGCAGGAGCACAGCTGGACCAAGTAAACACCACAGAAATGATTTTTGTTTTAATGATGTGACATGTTGACCTACATGTAGAGGTCCTGTAACCATATGTGATTATTGTGCTGTGTTTACACCAATCCCCCTGAAGGACTGCTTTGTAATGGATGACTCCTACTGTCTGTGGTCGTCCTTCATCCTTCTCTCCAGCGCCACCGTGATGTGGACTTCTTGTTGTTTACTAAAGCAAATTACACACCACACTGAGATGGTCAACATGGTAAACACTGTACAGATCAAGAGCTAGTTTGTGGTCCCTTATCATAAAAAAACAAGTAAATCAATTTAGAAATGATGTAACCAGCATTGTCCATGTTCTCATAGCATGCTGTACATTAGCTGTTGAGCTAATTCTTCTAATCTTCGAGTCCGAAGTCAACTGTGCAGCAGGTTGACAAAGTGGAGGCCATGTGGTAGTAAAGTGACATCACAGAGATGTTTATATTTTTGAAATAAATTTCATAACTTCCTGTCAACTTCGCTGTTTTTGAAGTTTCTTTAAGAAATATCCTAACCTACTGGCTGCACTGTCCCCATGGTTTCCAGTGGCGCTGTGCTGTTTGATGTGTCCGTTAGCTTCAGAAAAAGTGCACAAACATGGAAATAAATGAGTATGGACAGAAGGTTTTGTCTGTGTCAATATTTAATGCTGGGCATTGATGAGCCTTAAAGCTACACGCATGTAAGCATTGTAATCATTTCTTTGCTAGTGTACAGCTAGCATCGCAGTAGCAAAATTTGTAGCTCAAAATCAATAGAATAAAGTTTCAAAGTGGGAGGAGCTATTTCTGTCACCACTGGCTTTTGAAGTCAAAATCTCATTATTTTTCAACACAAAATGTTCCTTAGCTTGTTACCATGGATACCATCAACAGATTTCTGTGGAAGTAGATACTGGATCGAAGAAGACAAAACAAAATCCACCTGCTTTGTATCTTCTGAGTTTGTTCTTGCTTTGTGCAGCTCACTGCACATAAGATAAGATAAGATAAGATAAGATAAGATAAGATATTCCTTTAATAATCCCCAGAGGGGAAATTAAGGTGTCACAGTAGTAAAGCAAACAGTATAGAATGAGGGTAAATATATAATATAATAGTAAAAAGAAGACTATATACAAATAAAGTGTCCAGATAATAATGAGATAAGTGATACTGGATAAAAAAGAAATAAAATAAATAAAGTTGATGTGAATCCACTGAGGGAAAC